>JANSWA010000179.1:6298-24884 GCA_028015225.1 Carex myosuroides | reverse complement strand
TACCTTCAGCGCCGGGATCAGACCGTCGAACTCCTGCTCGATCCACTTGCACTCGACCTTCATCTCTTCGCACAGGGCGTTGCCGATGTCGTAGTCGAAGCCCGCGATCTGACCATCGGGAGTCTTGAATGCGAAGGGCGGATAGGCCGCCTCGATGCCAATGCGCAGCGGCTTCTCGGCCAGCGCCAGGGGCGACATCAGGGACAGCGCCAGGGCGCGAGCAGTGCGATCTTCTTCATTCTTTGCTCCTTCGAATTGGGTATGGCATCGATGGCAGTGAGGGGCCCGGGCCTTTTATGGATTGTAGAAGGCGGTGCTGCGCTGTCGTGGTGGACAAGCGACAAAGGGCCTTGGCTGGGTGAGCGGCATTCTAGCGGCAGGCAATGAGGCGATATTTCCTCAATGCGACAACTAATTACAGAAGCACTGGATGCTGCGCGGGCGTAGATATTGACAGCTTGAAAAGGAGTGATCAAGCAGGAAAAGGTAAACGGATAATTAAGGCAATACTCAGGCCAGATTTCTGTAAAGCCCGATGGCATGGCGCTAACGACTCCCACACCCGCCATCTACCGCTGAAACTGGCACCCTATCGGCGCAACAACGTTCCCTAACCGCCCAATCGGGTGCGCACTGTTACCGATACCCCGCCTAAAACCGTAGGAGCACCATGTGCACAGACATAACCGATCTGGTAGCGAAACGCGTGGGAAGCCGGTGCGCGTGGCGCGCCCTACCCATCTACACGCAGGCTGAGGCGCGAAATCACGCGATTCTCCTCGGCGCGATCCAGCCCGGCTTCCTCAACGCGGATGCCCTGTCCTTCCAGCACCTCGATCCAGCGCAGCAACTGGGCGAACGCCACCGGCTGCAGGTTGACCTGTACCGCAGCAAAACCTTCGGTATCCAGGCGCTCGATCACCAGCCCCTGCTCGGCCGCAGTGGCCGTTACCACGCCCTGCAGGCGTGCCGGGTCGATGCTGGTGCGTGGCTGCAGGTCACGACCCTGTACCTGCGGCGCACGGCTTTGCAGGTAGGCATACAGCGCGCGCTGCTCCTCGAACGCGGCGCGAGCGTCCTGTGCGTGGCGCTGCGCCGGTTGCCACAACGCCAGGTAGAACAGCACCAGCAACAGGAACACGCCCAGCGCCACGAGCGCCAGACGATCACGCGCCGGCAGTGCCTGCCAGCGCAGCGCCAACGGCGAAACGCTGCCAATGCTGTTGCAGGCTTTCACTCAGGCCCATCTTCGACATGTCGGTCATCCTCCTATCACCACGCGCGCGCTGACACCCTCGGCCTCTCGGCTTGCCGAGCCCATCTGCACGGACAACCCCGAATCCTCCAGGCGCTCACGCAAGCGCTCCAGCTCGGCGAAACCGGGCGCCTGCAACTGCAGCGACAAATCGGCTCGAATCGCGCTGTAGTCGAGCTGGTTGACCTGCACCTGTGCAGCGCCATCGGCATTCAAAGCGGCAGCCACTTCGGCAAGCAATCCGAGTAGCGGGCTGTCGCTGCCGGCAGACTGCGCCAGGTGCTGATCGAACTGCGCACGCAGGTTGATCAGCTTGTTGTCCTGCGGAAACAGCTCGCGATACAGCGCCTCACTGGAGGCAGCGTAGGCATCGGCTTCGCGCTGCAGATACCAGCCCTGCGCCAGATTGAAGCCCCACTGCAAGACCAGACACAGCGCCAGCACCCCGCCCAGCGGGCGCCAGCGCAGCCAACCCTCGCCGCTCTGGCGCAGGGCGAACGCGCCCTGTGCCAGGTCGACGCCACCGCCCTGTTGCACCAGCCATTGATGCGCATCCGCCACTTGTAGCCGTTCATCGACCGGCTCGGGCAGCGCCTGGCTGGCCGGCGCTCGCGCGACGCAGGGTGGCGTGCAACGTCCTGCCAGCGCCGGCCAGTCCTCACCTTGCAGGGCCAGACGCCAGGGCGCCTCGCCCCCCAGCAACCAACGCGAGTGCAGCCAGAGCAGTTGGCTGCCGTCACGCGGCAGCAGGTCAGCGTCGACGCGGATGGCCTGAGGTGGCTGCGCGGCGAACAGCGCCAGGCATTCACGTAGCCAGGCGACGCGCATGGCATAGACCCGATGCCGGCCATCGCCCAGGCGCTCGCCCCAGGGCCAAATGCATCAGTTCGACATCCTCGGCCAGCAGTTCCTCCACCGCGAACGGCAGCGCCTGGCGCATCCAGCGCGCCTTCTGCGTCGGCAAGTGCACGGCGCATGCAGTCACGGCCCTCCACCGGTAGCACCAGTTCCCAGTGCGCGGGCAAATCCGCCAGGGCATCGGACAGGCTCAAGGAGCGGCTGCCGTCTGCCGTGACCCACTGCCCGGAAAGATCCGCGGACAGTTCGTGGCACGCCTCGGGCGGCAGGAAAATCCATAGGGGTGTCATTCTTGTTCTTCCTCAATCGGCGCTGGCGGCAGCCCGCCCTGCCCCAGGTCACGCGCCAGGACACTGACCCGGCCATCATTGCTGCGCTGCAACAGGCTGCGCAATACCACCCGGCGTTCACCCAGGCTCACTTCGCTGAACACCTCGAAATACTGGCTGCCAACCGCCAGCCCCTGCACCACCTGTTCCCCCAACCCGGCCAGCGCAGGCTGCGCGGCAAAGGCTGCCGGGCTGGCGTAGCCATCGGCGCCACGCGCGGCGATCACCGCCAGCGCCGCATCCGGCGTCAAACCATCGGACAAGCTGGAGAGCACCATGGCGCTGGCCGTATTGACGTTGAGCAACGCCTCGCCGGGCAACGCACTGACGAAGGGCAGCAAACGTCGATAGTCGGCCTCCTCCATCTCCAGCAACAGGCGCAACTCGGAAACATCGGTGATCTCACGGTTAGCCGTACGATTAGACAGCGTCGCCAGCAGGTACTGGCTGTCCTCGGCGCCGCTGCCACCTGCGGCTCGCTGTCGTTGTCCAGCCAGTCCAGCAGACGCTCGGCATAGGGTTTATCGATGCCCAGGCGCTGCAACAGACGGCGCAGACGCAATACCGCAACTCGTTAGGCCGGCCCTGGCGCACCAGGCTGTTGAGATTGAAGCGCCCGCTGGGGTCGACGATACGCACGCGCAGCTCGCCGCCCTCATCCAGCGGGAACTTCAACGGCCTGGCCCAGGCTTCCAGTGGATGGTCCACGGGCTGGCGCGGATCGCCCTGGCGCAGATCACGTTGTAGAACCGCCTTGGCCAGGGTCTCGCCACCCAGCGCGTATTGCCAGGCCTGCGTCACGTGCAACTGGTTGGCACTGCTGCGTATCGACAGCTGCTGCCGGGCGATCAGCCCGGCGCAGACCACCGTTACCACGGCAACCACCAGCAGTACGGTGATCAGCGCTACGCCGTTCTGGCGCTTCATGCCTGCGGCACCTCATTCGGCTCTTCCGGTGCCTCACCGGCACGGTTTTCTGCCGGCAAGTCCGGCAAGCGCAGCAGGCGACGTAAATCGCCATAACGGCGATGCTGCAGGCGCAGCTCGATGGCTCGCGGCAAGTCGGTGAGCAGGCATCGCCCGAGGCATTGGCCGGCGGCCAGTCGGGCTGCCACTGCCCGTCCTTGTCTAGGTAGCGCAGGCTCAGCGACTCGACACCATCGAGCGCCTGTTGGATTTGCGGTGCACTGTCCTGCGCGCGGTCCAGGACACGCCAATAACGCCGCTGCCATTGTTCGCCACTGAGCTGCCAGCGCACGCGCTGTATCTCCGCGCGCGGCTGGCCGAGCGGGTTGCGCCAGCCGGCGCGGGTCAGCTCCAGCGCTGTGGCATCGGCCAGATCGCCGTGCAGTGCCGGCTGGGCATCACCAAAAGCGTCGCGAATAGGCCGCACCGTCACCTGGCGCAGATCGCGCTCGAAAGCGGACAAAGCACGAGTCAGCTCACGCAACTGACGCTCGTGCTCACGGGTGACGGCATCGGCGCTAAGCACGCTGTCGAGCATGCGGTAGGTGGCCAACCCCAGCAGGGCGAAGATGGCGATGGCGATCAGCAGCTCCAGCAGGGTAAAGCCGCGCTGAGCGCTCCCACACATCATGGTGCCCCCAGAAAACCGCTGAGGCTCACCAGTTGGTAGGGTGGGCTTTAGCCCACCAGAGCTGGCCGCTATTGGTAGGCTGAAGCGGAGCGCCGCCCGGCCCATCCTACGGGCTGGAGCAAGCGTCGCGAGCGAAATGGCGTCGCCACGGATTCGCGAGCAGAGCTCGCTCCTACGCATCATGGCGCCCCCAGGAAACCACTGAGGGTCACCAGCGCCCGCTCACCGTAGATCACCGCTAGCGCCGCGCTCTTCAGCAGCGACCCAAAGCGTCACGCGACGCATGGCCGGCTCGCTGGTCGCCTGGATCTCGCTCTGCCAAAGCCAACGACGCCCGGCGAATTCCACCTGCCCTTGGTCGCGGCCATCGGCTGGCGGCGTGTCCGCCAGTTGCAACTCGGTCAGGCGATTGTCGGCCACCCACATGGCCAGGGTCTTGTCCTCCAGCTGACTGGCGGTACGCACGCTACGCGCGCTGGCGGTCAGCACGCTGGCGGCGACCAGGGCGAAGATGGCCAGCGCCACCAGCACTTCGAGCAGCGTAAACCGCGAGCGCCCTTCATTCGGCACGCCCCGCACCCAGTTCCTCGACACGCGGCAGGCCGAAGCCGTCGCTGGACAGTTGCAGGCGCAAGCCATCGCGCCGGCGCTCGGCCAGGCGCAGGCGAAAAGGCGTCAGTTCGCCACTGGAAAGGATCAGCAGCTGCGGCGCACCCGTGCTGCTCGTTGCCGGCAGGGAGAGCGCCTCGCCCTCGATCTCGAACGCCCAACTCTGCCCACTCCGGCAAGCGGTGTGTCTGCCGATCCAGCGCCTGCCACTCGGCACGCTGCGGGTCATAGCGCAACACCCGATAGCCTTCACGGGTGAAGCTCAGGCCGTATTCGTGGTTATCCAGCACTGCTTCGTCGACCAGTACGCCGATCAGCCCCGCTGAGCCGCTCGGCCTCGCTACGCAACTCGCGAGCCGGTCCGGCGATGCCGGTGCTGAACACGGCCAGGCCGATCAGACTGCCGAGAATCACCAGCACCACCAGCAGCTCGATCAGGGTGAAACCGCGCGTCTGTGCCGGCATGCCGATCATGATCCGGTCAGAGATCCCAGTTGCCGATGTCGGCGTTCAGGTCGCTGCCGCCCTGCTTGCCGTCGGCGCCGAGCGAATAGAGATCGAAGGCACCCTTGGTGCCGGGCGCCAGGTACTGATAAGGATTACCCCAGGGGTCGATCGGTAGGCGCTTGAGGTAGCCGTCCTTGTTCCAGTTCTTCGCCGGCGGGTTACCGCTCGGCTTGTTCACCAGTGCCTCCAGCCCATGCTGGGTGCTGGGGTAGTTGTGGTTGTCGAGCTTGTACATATCCAGTGCAGCACCGATGGCACGGATGTCGTTCTGGGCGGCAGTGACCTTGGCCTGATCCGGCCGGCTCATCACCTGTGGCACCACCAGCGCCGCCAGAATGCCCAGAATCACCACCACCACCATGATTTCAATGAGCGTGAAGCCCGCCTGAGATTTTCTCACTGCTATCCCACCATTTGGTTCAAAGAAAGAATCGGCAACAGGATGGCCAGCACGATCACCAGCACCACTGCGCCCATGAAAACCAGCATGAACGGCTCGAACAATCCGACCAGCAAGGCAATCTGCGCGCTGAGGTCGTTTTCCTGGTTCTTCGCCGTGCGCGCCAACATCTGATCCAGCTCGCCGGAGCGTTCACCGCTGGCGATCATGTGCAGCATCATCGGCGGAAACTGCCCGGTGGCCTCCAGCGAACGGGTCAGACTACCGCCCTCGCGCACCTTCTGCGCCGCCACCACGACCTCGCCACGGATCACCCGATTGCCGATCACTTCGCCGGCAATCGCCAGCGCCTCGACCAGTGGTACACCGCTACGGGTGAGGATCGCCAGGGTCGAGGCGAAGCGCGCGCAATCGGTGGCGCGGCCCAGCGGCCAATCAGCGGTATACGCAACAGAAAGCGATGCCAACGTAGCTTGAATGCCTCGTCACGCAGGGCTGCGCGCAAGGCGAAGATCGCCAGCGCCAGTGCCACCACCGCGACCAGCCCCCACGCCTTTACCCAATCACTGAGGGCGATCAGCCCGCGCGTCAGTGCCGGCAGGGTCTGCCCCGGAATCGACGAACACCTTGACCACATCCGGCACCACATAACCGAGCAGGAAGCCGACGATCAGCAACGAGGCGCACATCAGGATCACTGGATAAAGCAGTGCAAGCTGGACCTTCTGCCGCGACTGCTGGCGCTGCTCGGTGTAATCGGCCAACTGCTCCAGCACCGGGCCCAGGTGCCCGGCGTGCTCGCCGGCTGCCACCGTGGCGCGATACAGCTCGGGGAAGGCGGCCGGAAACTCCTTGAGGCTGCCGGCCAGGCTGTGGCCTTCCAGCACGCGGGCACGTACCGCCAGCAGCATGCCCTGGATACGCGAACTGGTTGATTGCGCGGCAGCGGCGCGCAGTGCCTCTTCGATGGGTAGCGCCGCCTGGATCAGCGTTGCCAACTGGCGGGTGACCAGTGCCAGGTCACGTGCCGACAGACCACGGGCAAAGCCCAGGCGCGCCTGACCACTGCCCTGCTCGCGGCTGCGCGTGGCCTTGACCTCCAGCGGGCGCCAACTGCCGCTCACGCAACAGCTGGCGCACCTGGCGCGCGCTGTCGGCCTCCAGCACGCCCTTCTGCTGGCGACCACGTCCATCCAGAGCGATGTATTCAAAGGCGGCCATCGACAGATCGCTTCGACTGTAAATGTAGGAGCGGCTTCAGCCGCGATTCACAATGACTCGCGGCTGAAGCGAAATGCCGCCCAGCCGCTCCGACAAGAGCCATTGCCAAGATACCTCTAACCATCACTCTTCTCGCGTCACGCGCAGCACTTCCTCGACCGTGGTCACCCCTTCCAACACCTTGCGTCGGCCATCGTCGCGGATGCTCGGGCCCAGGGTGCGGGCGTGGCGGGTCATGTCCTGCTCGGAAGCGCGACTGTGCACCAGGGTGCGCATGGTCTCGTCGAACACCACCAGCTCGTAGATACCGGTACGCCCACGATAGCCCTGCTGATGGCAATGGGCGCAGCCGCGGGCGTGATAAAGGGGTCGGCGACGAGCTGGTCGGCACACCGAGCAACGCGCATTCGGCCGCATCGGCCGGGTAAGGTTCCTTGCACGCCGGACACAGCACACGCACCAGACGCTGGGCCCAGGACGCCGAGCAGCGATGACGACAGCAGGAAAGGCTCCACGCCCATGTCCACCAGGCGGGTAATGGCGCCGATGGCGCTATTGGTATGCAACGTCGACAGCACCAGATGACCAGTGAGCGAAGCCTGCACAGCGATCTCGGCGGTCTCCCGGTCACGGATCTCGCCGACCATCACCACGTCGGATCCTGGCGCAGGATGGCGCGCAGGCCACGGGCGAAGGTCATGTCCACCTTGGTGTTGACCTGGGTCTGGCCGATGCCTTCGAGGTGATATTCGATGGGGTCTTCGACGGTAAGAATGTTACGTGTGTGATCGTTGAGGCTGACCAGGCTGGCGTACAGCGTGGTGGTCTTACCCGAAACCGGTGGGCCCGGTGACCAGCAGGATGCCATGCGGCTTGCGCACGGTCTGCTCCATCAGCGCGCGATCCTCACCACGCATGCCCAGATGCTGCAGCGACAACCGTCCGGCCTGCTTGTCGAGCAGACGCAACACCACCCGCTCGCCATTGGCCGACGGCAGCGTCGACACGCGAATGTCCACCTCGCGCCCGCCGACCTTGAGCGAGATACGCCCATCCTGCGGCACGCGCTTCTCGGCGATGTCCAGGGCGTGCCATCACCTTGACCCGCGACACCAGCAACGCGGCCAACTCACGCTTGGGTTCGAGCACCTCGCGCAGGATGCCGTCGACGCGAAAGCGCACGACCAAGCGTTTCTCGAAGGTTTCCAGATGGATATCGGAAGGCGTTTTCCTTGATCGCTTCGCCGAGGATGGCGTTGATCAGGCGGATGATCGGGGCGTCGTCTTCCTGCTCCAGCAGGTCTTCGGTTTCAGGCACCTGATCGGCCAGCGAAGCCAGGTCGAAGCTGCCGCCGATGTCCTCGGCCAGTTGCATAGAAGCGGAGTCGTGCTGATAGGCCGCGCCCAGCGCCTGGGCGAATGCATGGGCATCGAGCACCTGCAGCGGCAGGCTGCGCCCGGCGAAACGCTGCGCCTCGGCCAATGCGACCAGGTCACAATCGGCGCGATGAGCCAGGCTGGCGTGCCCGTCATGCATGACGAACACCACGCCATGACGCTTGGCGAAGCTGAAGGGCAGGCGGCGCAGTGGGGTTTCGGGCAACGAAGCGTTCATGCGTGACCTTAGAGCAGAACCTTATCCGGGTAGTACAGCCTAACCTGACTGTTTGACCCAATGACTACACCTAGGACGGTCTTTTTGTAATGGTTATCCATTATCTTTAACACATTGACCCCTTAGTGCACACCCACCCTATTTGGGGGGATGCCAAGTGCGCGCAGGCTGCTATGATCAGCGCGCGACGCCCAGGCCATAAGAAGAATTAGAACGTCGTTTGCGGTAGTAACGCCTTTGCCCACCCCGGCCCTTTTCCAACGGCTCAAGGACAATGCCCCGAGCCTGATCGGCATGCTCGTGCTGATCGCCCTGAGCGTCAGCCTGGCCTGGCAGAGCGCCGAATTGCTGCGCCTGGTGCGCGGCCCGGTTCAGCCACCCACCCCGCAGACAGCCGCCACCCCCGAACAACGCGCCCAGGCTCCCATCGCCCAGTTGTTCGGGCACCCCACGCCAGGCCGACAGCGGCCCGCCACCGGCCCACCAACCTGCACGCTAACCCTGCTCGGCAGCTTCGTCCACAATGACCCGCAGCGCTCCAGCGCGCTGATCCAGCGCCAGGGCCAGAGCGCGCAGCGCTATAGCGTCGGCATGGATGTAGACAACGGCGTGCGCCTGGACGCCGTGTATGCCGACCGCGTTGAGTTGCTGCGCAACGGCCGCCGTGAAAGCCTCACACCTTCCCGCGCCAGCAAAGCGGCCAGTACAGCTATACACCACCGGCCGAAAACAGCCCCGACGACTCGCTGCAGCAGCTCGATCAACTCGACCAGGGCAACCTCGAACAATTGCGCCAGCGCATGCAAGAGTTGCGCGAACAGATGGAAGCCTCTGGCACCCCGCCAGAGGAAACGCCCGCCGAACAGCCCATGGAAAGCGACTGAACCGATGCATGTCCTCCGAAGCCGACTGACCCTTGCCCTCCTCGCCGCTGGCCTGGCCACTGCTCCCCTGCCCCTGTTCGCGCAGATCGAACAGGTTCCGGCCAGCGCCAATCAACAGGAGGAAAGCTGGACCATCAACCTCAAAGGCGCCGACATCCGCGAATTCATCGACCAGATCGCCAGCATCACCGGGCAGACCTTCGTCGTCGATCCGCGCGTGAAGGGCCAGGTCAACGTGGTATCGAGCACGCCGCTGGGGCTGTCCGAGGTCTATCAGTTGTTCCTCTCGGTGATGGCCACCCATGGTTTCAGCGTGCTGACCCAAGGTGACCAGGCGCGCATCGTGCCCAACGCCGAGGCCAAGGCCGAAGCCGATGCCGATGCCGGCCGCCCGGCACCGGATCGCCTGGAAACACGACTGATCCAGGTGCAGCACGCGCCCGTGGCCGAGCTGATCCCGCTGATCCGCCCGCTGGTACCGCAATACGGCCACCTGGCGGCCGTTACCTCGTCCAATGCACTGATCATCAGTGACCGCAGCGCCAACATCGCGCGCATCGAAGACCTGATGCGCCAGCTCGACCAGAGCGGCGCACAGGACTTCAGCGTGGTCACCCTGCAGCACGCCTGGGTGATGGACGCCGCCGAAGTGCTCAATGCCTCCATCGCCCGCGGCCAGGCCAAGGGCACCAGCGCCACCCAGGTGGTGGCCGATGCCCGCACCAACCGCCTTATTCTGCTCGGCCCACCCCAAGCCCGCGCCAAACTGGCCGACCTCGCCCGCTCGCTGGACAGCCCCAGCAGCCGCTCGGCCAATACGCGGGTGATTCGCCTGCGCCACAACGACGCAAAATCCCTGGCCGAAACCCTCGGGGAAATCTCCGAAGGGCTGAAGACTCAGGAAGGTAGCGAAGCCACCGGCCGGCAGTCGAACATCCTCATCCGCGCCGACGAGAGCCTCAACGCCCTGGTGCTGCTGGCCGAGCCCGATCTGGTTGCGACCCTCGAAGACATCGTGCGTCAGCTCGATGTGCCGCGCGCGCAGGTGATGGTCGAGGCCGCCATCGTCGAGGTATCCGGCGACATCACCGATGCCCTTGGCGTGCAGTGGGCGGTGGATGCACGCGGTCGTACAGGTGGCCTGGGCGGGGTGAATTTCGGCGGTACCGGCCTCTCGGTCGGCACCGTGCTGCAGATTCTGCAGAGCGGCGAGATACCGGAAAACACCACCCTGCCCGACGGCGCCATCATCGGTGTCGGCAGCGACCGTTTTGGCGCGCTGATCACCGCACTGTCGGCCAACAGCAAGAGCAACCTGCTGTCCACGCCGAGCCTGCTGACCCTGGACAACCAGAAGGCGGAGATCCTCGTCGGCCAGAACGTGCCCTTCCAGACCGGCTCCTACACCACGGACGCCTCGGGTGCCGGCAACCCCTTCACCACCATCGAACGCAAGGACATCGGCGTGACCCTCAAGGTCACCCCGCATATCAACGAAGGCGCCACCCTGCGCCTGGAGATCGAGCAGGAGATTTCCTCCATCGCTCCGAGTACCGGGCTCAACGCACAGGCAGTCGACCTGGTGACCAACAAGCGCTCGATCAAGAGCACCATCCTCGCCGACGACGGCCAGGTGATCGTGCTCGGTGGCCTGATTCAGGACGACGTCACCCAGGCAACCTCCAAGGTGCCGCTGCTGGGTGATATTCCCCTACTTGGCGGGCTATTTCGCTCAACGCGCGACTCGCACATCAAGCGCAACCTGATGGTCTTCCTGCGGCCCACGGTGGTGCGTGATGGCGCCGGCCTGGCAGCGCTTTCCGGCAAGAAATACAGCGATATCCGCATCATTGGTAATGGTGGCAGGAACGATGGCCGGCCAAGCATCCTACCCAGCCAGCCGAGCCAGTTGTTCGATGGCCAGGGTGTCCCGGCGGTGGATTTGCGGCAGTAACGGTAGGGCGCTGGATGCAACACGCTGAATCGTGGAGTACCACAAACCGTGGGAGGCGCTTTAGCGGCGACGATCTCTGCAGCCGTCGCGGCTAAAGCCCCTCCTACAGGGCCGCATGTTCACCTCACAATGCTGGCGTACGTGGCGGCACCAAGCGTTTGCTGCCGGTGGACTCATAGGCCGCCGCCAGTTGCAGCAGCGCCGAGTCGTCATAGGCTCGACCGGCGAAGGTCAGGCCCCACCGGCATGCCGATATCGGCCATCACGCCCATCGGCACGGTGACGGTCGGCACCCCCTGATGACGGATGGCCAGGTTGCCATTGGCGACCCACACGCCATTGCTCCAGGCGATATCGGCAGAAACCGGGTTGACGTCGGCATCGGCAGGGCCCACGTCGGCCACGGTGGGAAACAGCACCGCATCCAGCCCCAGCCGATCCATCCAGTCTTCCAGGTCGATCTTGCGAATCTGCTCCAGGCCGCGTAGGCCATCGGGCAGCGTGGCGATCTGGTCCCAGGGCTTGATGCCGCGCTTGGCCATGTTGACGTACTCGTCCATACCCGCCGCCAGGTCCCCTTCGCGGTTTGGCAGCGTGCCGGGGTCGTGCGGAAAGATCTGCGGGCCATCCACATCGGCCAGGCGGTTGAGTTTCGGATCGCCATTGGCACGCAGGAAGTCGTCGAAGGCCCAGCCGCTCAGCTCCCACAGCTCGTCATGCAGAAACTCTGGAGTGACGATGCCGCGATTGAACACGGTCGGCGCACCGGGGCGGTCGCCCTCGCAGTTGGATATCAGCGGGAAATCCACCTCCACCACCTCGGCACCCGCCTCTTCCAGTGTCTGACGCGCGGCTTCCCAAAGGGCGATCACCGTCGGCCGGGTGTGGATACGCTGGCCAGTCGGCCCGCCGATACCGGGCGACTCGCTGGTGCCGGCCAACTCGTCCTTGTTGATGAACATCTTCGGCACGCCCAGGCGTTTGCCCTTGAGCGCGTCGGCCTTGGCGGCAAGCGCCAGGTAGGACTCGGGGCGCACATCGGAAGCCTTGGGGATCGGCACCCAGGGCTGCAGACGCCAGAGATCACCGCGCGTATCCGGGTCATCGGCCACCACCACGTCGAGCACTTCCAGCAGATCAGCCATGGTGCGGGCATAAGGCACCACCACGTCCATGGTCGGCGTCAGCGGCCAGTTGCCACGCACCGAGATCACCCCGCGCGACGGCGTGTAGGCACACAGGCCGTTGTTCGAGGCTGGGCCGCGCCCGCTGGACCAGGTTTCCTCGGCCAGGCCGAAGGCGGAGAAACTGGCAGCGGTGGCTGTGCCGGCGCCGTTGGACGAACCGGAAGCGAAGGGCGCGGTGAGGTAATCGGCGTTGTAGGGGCTTTCGGCACGACCATAAACGCCACGCTGCATGCCGCCATTGGCCATCGGTGGCATGTTGGTCTTGCCCAGGCAGATGGCACCAGCGGCGCGCAGGCGCTCGATGGTGAAGGCGTCGCGCTGGGCCACCAGTTCCTTGAATGCGGGGCTACCGGAGGCCGCCGTCAGGCCCTTGACCAGGTAGCTGTCCTTGGCGGTGTAAGGGATGCCATCGAGCGGACCGAGGGTTTCGCCATGGGCGCGGCGCGCATCGGAAGCCTCGGCTTCCTTCAGTGCCTCGGGATTACGCACCACCACGGCATTGAGCTTGGTTGGCGTATCCGGGCCATCGTAGGCATCGATACGCGCCAGGTAGGCCTTGACCAACTCGACCGCCGTGGTGCGGCCAGACTCCAGCGCGGCACGCAGCTCGGCGATGGAAACTTCGGTTACCTCGATCATGGTGTCATCACTCGCAAAGGGAGGGCTCGCGTCGCGGCCCCTTGGTTACGAAAACAGCACTTGCACGGCCGATGCTCCAGGGCAGATCCAGCCGCAGAATCTGCGGCCGATGATACATGCCGCCGAGCCTTGGCAGCAGCTCGGGGTTGATGGTCAGAAGACGCGCGCCGCTATACAGTCTCGGCAATGCGCTACAGGTATATGAATGCTCATGACCCGCGAAGAACGCATCAAGCTGTGGTCGGCGTTGTCGGAGGTTTTCGTCGACAATCACGTCGACTACGTCGGCATCGCCCGCCAGTTGCAAGGCTATCACCGCGCTACAGCGGAAGCGGCCTTCTATGAAGAGGTCGCGCCTGCGTGCTACTCCAACCTGCTCGCGCCCATCCCACCGATCTGGACAGGCTTCGACAGCATCTGGCTCAGCGAAACCATCGAACGCAACCAGGCCGCCCGCCAGCGTTCCGGGCTGCGCCGCCTGCGTGACCGACTATTCGTCGCTTACTTGCGCCGTGCACTGAAATCCGAATGGGCAAAGATCACGCAGGCTCTGGATTGCCTCTGAGCCCTCCCCCGCTACTGCTATGTTCCATGTCTTCGCCTGCCAAAGGAGGACAAGGAGATGGAACGACACACTGGCGGCTGCCTTTGCGGCCAGGTACGTATTGAAATCAGCGGCCAGCCTTACCGGGTTGGCGTCTGCCACTGTCTGGACTGCCGCAAGCATCACGGAGCGCTCTTCCATACGTCGGCGATATTCCCGCAGGACGCGGTGAAGATAGAGGGCGAAACCGGCCAGTATGCGGGCCGTCACTTCTGTCCTCGCTGCGGCTCATCGGTGTTCGGGCGCTCGGCGGATGAAATCGAAGTGAACCTCGGTTCGCTGGATGAACCGGACCGCTTCACCCCAACCTACGAACTCTGGACCATCCGCCGTGAAGCCTGGCTACCGCCCTTCCCCTTCAGCCGGCACTACCCGCGCGACCGTGACACCGGCACTCGCCACGAGTGACCGCACCGACTAGTTACGCAAACGCCTCACGCTGGCACACCCAGCCGTGCATCAGCCCCGCCTGGAAGAACTGCGTCGGCGCCGTGAAACCACCCGCCTGAATGATGTCGGCCACCTGCGGCGCCGGCAGCACAGCCACATCGCGTGCATAGGCCGCTCGTGCCCGCTCCAGCATCTGCGCGTCGACGCCGGCCGATGACATCAGCGTCATCCAGCCGGGCAGCAGCACCTCGTAGGCAGGCGAGTGGATGTCCGATGCCAGGTCGGCATTGGCCAACAGCCCGCCCGGCTTCAGGCGCTGGCCGATCTGTCGGAAGAAGCCGGTACGCGCCTGTACGTCGGTGAGGAACTGCGACACCAGAAAACAGGTGGCACCGTCATAGGCCTGGCCTGCTGCCAGCGTTTCCAGATAGCCCTCGTGGTAGTCGCAACGATGCGCAAAGCCACCACGCTCCGCGCGCTGGCGACAGACCTCCAGCATTGCCCCGGATGGGTCGAGCGCAGTGAAGCGCCAACCCGGGAAGCGCTCAGCCAGATGGGCGATCTCTGCCCCCGTACCGGCACCTACACAGAGAATCCGCGCATCGTCAGGCAGCCCGACGAACAAGGCATCGAGCAGTAGATACAGCGCCTCACGAATCGGCGCCATCCCCGCCCATTGCTTGTCGTAACCGGCCGCCTGCTGGTCGAACAGCGCCTTGAGTTCCTCGTCACGCATGGCAAACCTCCGTCGAATGATCGTGCCCACGCAATCCAGTATCCCAGAGCTGTCAAGCCCTCCCCACTCCGCTCCCGAACGTCGGCCTCAGTTCGCGCAAGCAAGTGATTGGCCAATGATGAATTCATGGGCACTTTGCCAGAGCTTCGGGGGACTAACGGGCATGCCCACTCCCAGCGGACCCGACATGCAGAGCCCGACCTTCGAACAGAAAGCCTTCATCCTGCTGCTGGTCCTGGTGACCATCGCCTTCTTCTGGATTCTGCTGCCGTTCTACGGTGCCGTGTTCTGGGCCATGGTCCTGGCCGTGGTGTTCGCCCCGTTGCAGGAGCGCCTGATTCGCCGCACGGGTGGCCGAAGCAACCTCGCTGCCCTGCTGACATCGATCATCTGCCTGTTGGTGGCGATCCTGCCAGTGATCTTCATCACCTCCTCCGTGGTGGCCGAAGGCGCCTCTCTCTATCAGAAGCTGGAGTCCGGCGAGCTGGACATCGGCACCTACGTCACCAGCTTCATCCAGATGCTGCCCCCGTCCATCCAGGAACAGCTCGACCGCCTCGGCATGAGCGATCTCGATGGCTTGCGCGAACAGATTTCCAAGGGTGCCATGGCCGGCAGTCAGTACCTGGCCACCAAGGTATTCGCAATCGGCCAGGGCACCTTCGAGTTCTTCATCGGCTTCTTCGTCATGCTGTACCCTGCTGTTCTTCCTGCTGCGCGATGGCAAGGAGCTGGTGCACAAGATCCGCACCACCATCCCGCTGGCAGACACCACCAAGCGTCGCCTGCAGATCAAGTTCACCCGCGTGGTACGCGCCACCGTCAAGGGCAACGTGGTGGTCGCGGCGGTACAGGGCGCACTCGGTGGTTTCATCTTCTGGGCGCTGGGCATCTACAGCCCATTGCTGTGGGGTGTGCTGATGGCCTTTCTGTCGCTGCTACCGGCGGCTGGCGCCGGTATCGTCTGGGCACCAGTTGCGGTGTACCTGATGCTCAGCGGCAGCTTGGTGCAAGGCATCATCCTCACCGCCTTCGGCGTGCTGGTGATCGGCCATGGTGGACAACATCCTGCGCCCCATCCTGGTCGGCAAGGACACCCGCATGCCCGACTACCTGATCCTCATCTCCACCCTCGGCGGTCTTTCTTTTGCTAGGCCTCAACGGCTTCGTGATCGGACCGCTGGTGGCGGCGCTGTTCGTGGCCAGCTGGAACCTGTTCGGGGCGAAGAAGAAAGTCAGGTTGCCGGATTGACGCCACTTGGAATCACCATGAACTGCGCCTGCAAGGGCGCAGCGCTTCAGCGATTGCTGGTCAGCCAGCCGTCACCGTCATGCCGCCATCGGCCATGACTACGGCGCCGACCATGAAGCTCGCCCGCTCGGATGCAAGAAAGGCGACCACCTCGGCAATCTCCTGCGGCTGAGCCGCACGCCCGATCGGTGCGCTCTCGCCGTGCTGAGCCAGAAACGCCGGCCCGTCCTCCACCACATCATTGAGAATGTTGGTGACTACATCCCCCGAGCCAACGGCATTCACGCGAATACCATGCTCGATTGCCTCCAGTGCCAGAGTACGGGTCAACTGGGCCAGAGCCCCCTTGGAGGCTGCGTAGGCAGCGATGGTGGGAAAGGCGAAGTAAGACGCATAGGAGGCGATATTGACGATGGCGCCGGACTTGTTCGGCATCATCGCCTTCATCGCTTCGCGGCAATGCATGAAGGCTGCCGTGGCGTTGACGGCCTGGATGCGCTCCCAATCCTCGCGGCTCATGTCCACCACCGCCTTGTTGATGATGATGCCCGCATTGTTCACCAGAATATCGAGCCGACCGAAGCGCTCGACCGCCAACGCCACAGCGCGCTCGGCAGCGCCGTCCTCGGTGATGTCAGCCTGCAGCGGTACCAGCCCCGGCTGGGCCAGCTCCTCCACTGCCGGATCGATGTCCTCGGCAATGACCTTGGCCCCACGGGCATGCAGCAACAACGCGGTGGCCTTGCCGATGCCGCTGGCAGCGCCGGTGATCAGGGCCACCTTGCCCGCCACTTCCTGGGTAATGATGCTGTCGATGTCAGCCATGATGATTCCTCCTCAATCGGGGCGAAGTGACACCTTCGCCAATGCACCACAAGCGGGTGCGTTAGAAGACGGCTTCATCCTCTCTCGGATAGTCATGGCGGGCTTTCGCGGCCTTGCGCGGACTGTCGCGATATTGCGCCCGATCCACACCGGACATGCGCATGGATAGGCATACGCCCGTGCGCTAACCTGTGGGACAGCTAGCTGCAACGGATCATCCTCGAGAGACGCTTTACTGGTGAGCCAATCCGAACCTGCCGCCTCTTCTGACGCCCTGCGGATTCCGGCAGAGGCCATGCGGCACCATCTGCCGGGCGGCCAGCCCGCCCAGCCGCTGCCGCCTGTCACGCAGGACGTGGTTCTGCAGCTCTATACGCATCGCAGCATCGCCGAGCCGATACTCGTGCCTGCGGTGGCAGAACCGCTGCTGGTGATGGTCCTGGCGGGATCGGCCATCGTCGAAGAGCGCACAGCGGGCAGCGATTGGGAACAAAGCGAGGTACGCGTCGGCGACTTCTTCCTGACCACCACCGCGCAGCCCTACGAAATGCGCTGGCAGACCACGGGTGGCGATAGCTTCGAAGTGATGCACCTCTATCTCGCTCCCGCGCTGATCGACCATGCAACACGCGATCTCGGGCTGGCCGGGGCGGTAAATCTGCGCGACGTATCCGGCGACCGTGACGACTGGGTGCGCGCGCTGCTCGAACAGCTGCGTACGGAGCTCACCGGCAACCACGCACCGAGCCAACTGCTGGTGCACAACCTGGCCCAGGCGCTGGCGATACACCTCGTGCGAAGCTATCGCGCCCCCGCTGCCAGCAGGTAGGCGCAGCAACGCGCTGCAGGCTTACAAGCTGAGGCGCGCCATCGACCTGATGAACCAGCAACTGGCGCACGACTTCTCCCTGGCCAGGCTGGCTGAGGCCTCGCAACTGAGCGAATACCACTTCAGCCGACTGTTCAAACGCGCCACCGGCTTGCCGCCATCGCACTACTTCATTCGCCTGCGCATCGCTCGCGCCAGACAACTGCTGCTGGAAACCGAGCGAAGCGTGATCGATATCGGGCTGGAAGTGGGTTACTCGAGCCCCAGCCATTTCTCGCAAGTCTTTCGCCGCGAAGTGGGCGTGACGCCGAGCGCCTATCGCGATCCGGGGCGGGATTAGCGGCGGTCAGACCGAGGTATTCGTTGCAGCGCAGACTGCTCAGCCAGGCAATCTGAATACGCCTGCATCGGTAAGCAGTTGCACGAGGTTTTCCGGCCATACCGTTTCTTTTGTGGCTATCAGTTCCTGAGCAGACCACCAGTGATGATCCGTCATGACCTTTTGCTCATGGCTCGTCCAGTGAGAACGGGAAAGGGCCTTGTCCTCGACGTGCAAGACAAAATATTGCTCCACGGCCAACACCGCCTCGCCGCTGGGCAGGGTCAATGAAACGCGTCGGTGAGCCACTGATTCGGCAACTGCCCCAACCCGAATACCCGTCTCTTCGTACAGCTCACGTATGGCCGCCTCATGGAATGTCTCCCCGGGCTCCAAACCACCACCCGGCGTGGCCCAATGGCCAGTGCCAGCCAAAGCGTCATCGGTGTGATGAAATCTGAAAAGCAGAACTTCCTCGGCAGGACTGATGAGTAATAGTCGTGCAGCCTCGCGCTCACGCATGTCCGCCTCCCTGAAAAAGTGCGCAGATTAGGAATGATTAAGCGCACCGGCAAG
>JANSWA010000178.1:0-31415 GCA_028015225.1 Carex myosuroides | reverse complement strand
CGATCACTGCCTCGATGCGCTTCTTCATGGTCGAGGCATCGAAGGGCTTGATGATGTAATTGTTGACGCCGAAGGAAATGGCTTCCTTGACCTGCTCCTTGTCCGAACGCCCCGTCGCCATGATGAACGGCATGGCCTGGGTGCGCGGATGCTTGCGTATGACCTTGAGCAGGGTCAGCCCGTCGATGTCTTCCATGTTCCAGTCGGAAATGATCAGATCGACATTGGACTTTTCGAGCTTGCCCAGGGCATCGCGGCCGGACTTGGCCTCGATGATGTCCTTGAAGCCCAATTGGGTCAGGATGTACTTACAGATGCCACGCATCGACTGCTGATCATCGACGATCAGGACGCTGACAGCGCTAGCTTTTGGCATGGTCGTTCTTACCTCTACGCGCCTTCGGCCTTCGGGCCGCACTTGCCGCTGACTCTAGGAGCCAAGCGTTACAATTCTCTCAATTGCCGAGTTGGCATTCTTGACGGTCCCGCTCATGCCGCCGATTTGAGCCGCACCAGAGCGTTAGCAAGCTTGGCCGCGATCTGCTCCACCGCAGCCTGTTCCATAACGGCACCTTCCTCGAACGCCACGCGCGGCATCCCATAGACCAACGCCGAGGCCTGGCTCTGCCCCACCGTATAGGCGCCGGCATCGCGCATCAGCTTGAGGCCCCTTGCTCCATCCCTGCCCATGCCGGTGAGGATGGCGCCCACGGCCATGGGACCCACGGTCTTGGCCACCGACTCGAACAGCACGTCGACGCTTGGGCGGTGCCCGCTTTCGAGCCCGTCCTGGGCAAGCCGGCACTTGAGCTGGCCCGAGGATTTCTCCACCCGCAGGTGATAGTCTCCGCGTGCCACATAGGCATGGCCGGCCAGCAGCGGCATACGGTCCTCCGCCTCCACCACCTTGAGCGCGCACAATTCGTCGAGCCGCGCCGCGAAGCGACCGGTAAAGCCGGCCGGCATGTGCTGGGCGATGACCACGGGCGGACAGTCCGCCGGCATTTCCGAGAGCACGGCACGGATGGCTTCGACGCCTCCGGTCGAGGCACCAATGGCGATCAGCGCACCTTCAGGCGCTGCCGCTGTCTTGAGCGGGGTCTTGTTGACCTTGGGCACATCGGCACGGCTGGCCGAGCGGCCGCGCACGTCCGACTTGGCGGCCGCCCTTATCTTGTCGCGCAGGCCGGCGCCAAAGGCATCGAGGCCCCCCGAAAACTCGGCGCTGGGCTTGGCCACGAAGTCCACCGCGCCCAGCTCGAGCGCCAGGAGGGTCTCGCTGGCACCCTTCTTGGTGAGCGTGGAGACCATGACCACCGGGGTCGGCCGCAGTCGCATCAGCCTCTCAAGGAAGGCCAGGCCGTTCATGTTCGGCATTTCGATATCAAGGGTGACCACGTCAGGATCGAGCGTCTTGATCTTTTCGCGGGCATCGATGGGGTCGACCGCCGTGCCGACAACGTCGATGTCGCCATCGCGCGTCAACATGCGCCCCAGAACCTCGCGGATTAGCGCCGAGTCGTCGACGACCAGAACCTTGATGCTCATCATGCAGCTCGCTTGTTCAGTTTTTCTTTCGACTGGTAGATGGTCTTGCCCACCAGCCGGAATCCTTCCCCGCCCGACCCCAGATTCTCCGAGTGGCCGATATAGAGGAAGCCCTCGGGCGCCATCAGTTTGGCAAAGCGGCCAAACACCTCGCCCTGGGTGGGCTTGTCGAAATAGATCGCCACATTGCGGCAGAAGATGGCGTCGAACGGCCCCTTCATCGGCCAGGCCTGGATCAGGTTCAGCGGCTTGAACGACACCAGCTCGCGCACCGCGGCGGGAATGCGGATCGTCCCATCGCTGCCGCGCTCGAAGCGGCGCGCGCGTTCCGCCGACAGCCCGCTCAGCTCGTTCTCGGGATAGACGCCGCCGGCCGCCTTGGCGATGACCGCCGTGTCGATGTCGGTGGCCAGGATCTTGAAGTCCCAGCGCTTGAGTTCGGGAAAGGCCGCCAGAAGGTCCATGCCGATCGTATAGGGCTCCTGGCCCGTCGAGCAGCCGGCCGACCAGATCCGCAACCGCGTGCCGCGCGGCCGCTCGCCGATCAGCGCGCCCACATGCGAGCGCAGGTGCTCGAAATGATGGTCCTCGCGATAGAAGCGGGTGAGATTGGTGGTCAGCGCGTTGACGAAATCCTGTCCGTCCTGCGCCGTGCCGCCGCGTTCCAGGTAATCGACATAGGCGTCGAAACTGGGCAGCCTGAGGGCGCGCACGATTTTGGAGAGACGGGAAACCACCAGGGTCCGCTTGGCATCGCTGAGCGATATGCCGGCCACGGAATAGACCCGTGCCTTGATCCGCGCGAACTCCCGCTCGCTGAGGGAAAAGTCCCCCTGTTCCATGCAACCACCCCTTATATGCCGGGTTCTCCCGGGCCTAGCTGGCAGCGCGTTGGCCGATACCGGTCTCCTGACCTGGCTGTTCGACCACCGGCCTTGCTGGGCTGAAGGGCACCAGCCGGCCCCCGTCCGCCTCAGCAATCGCGGCGATACTGGCGGGTGCATTGCTTAGATTGCGTAAACTCTCGCGCAGCGCGGCGGTGATTTTTTGCAGGTCGCCCGCTTCATCCATGCCGATCCGGGCCTGGGCACGGCCCTTGTCGGCGATGACGCGGATATCCTTGGCGCTGCGATTGGTGACCTGGGCCAGTTGGCGCACCTCGTCGGCCACCACGGCAAAGCCCGCGCCTTTTTCCCCGGCCCGTGCCGCTTCGACGGCCGCATTGAGCGCCAAGAGGTTGGTGCGGAACGACACATCCTCAATGCCGGCGGTCATGGTGTCGATTTCCTGCGCCATGCGGGCGATCTCGCTGACTAGCGTCCGCGTGCGGCCCGCGGCCTGTTCCACCTGTGCGGCCAGGGCCTCGGCATCGTCGTTGCGCCGCTGCGCCGCAGCCAGCTCGGCCTCGAGCCCCGCCATCTTCTCGACCCCCGCCGCCAGGGCCTGCCGGCCGCTCTCGGCTGTCCGCTCCAGCTCTTCGGCCCGCGCCTCGAACTGGGCGAGCAGGGTCTTGACGGAATTGAGCCTTGTTTCGAGCGCCAGGCGGGCCTGCGCCTCGTCGCGCTGCTGCTCGTCGAGCCCGGCAAACAGGTCGATGACCATCTGGGCCTCGTCGGCCAGCGGCAGGTCCGGCGCGGCCAGCGGCTCGCCCGTCATGACCGCGCGCAGCTGCGCAATGCCCGCGTCGAGTGTTTCGAACGTGTCGTTGAACTGGCCCAGCACGGCATGGGTGGCCACCGTGTCGCCGTCGAAGCGGAACCCGGTCTGTCCCTGCCGCATGGCGGCCAGCGCGAATTCGAGATCGTCGTCTTCGATGAAGTGTCCGGCGGGTTTCAGTTCGAGCGCATAGCGTCCCGAGGGCAGGGGGCGGCGATGCGCCACGAGCCGCTTGCCCCGCAGCATCACCAGGGCTTCCTCCGGCGCGCCGCCGCCGCCATCGAGATAGCCGGCCCCGAACAGGCCATCGAGCGTCGCGCCTTCGCGGGCCTCTGGCGCCAGGCGCTCCATGCCGATGCTCGCCGCCAGGATCACGCCGTGTTCGTCGATGACCAGCAGCGGTGATTCCATGGCACTGATCGCGGCGCGGAAGTGATGCGCCCGTTCGAGCCGGTTGCCCAGGCGCGACACGATGCTGGCAATGGAGAGGGCTTCGCCCGGCCGGTCCGACAGTCCGGCGGCCTGCGCCACCGCCGCCAGCCGCGCCGCCTCGCGCCGGTCGGCCACCGCGCCGCCGACAAGGCTGCCCGCTATTGCCAGGCCCGCAAGGCTTCCCGCCGCCGCAAACCAGCCCGGCCCCGGCCCCATGGCCAGCAACAGGCCCCCGGCCGCGCCGCCATAGACGGTCCATAGCGCCGAAGCGGCCAGCATGAGCCGCACGCCCCGATGGGGAGGACGCGAATCAACAGCAAAGGCGGCATGGTCCGGCATGGCCGGACCCTAGCCGCGCAATGGTTAACCAAGTCTATAAAGGCCCTCGTCGAGGTAAGACTTCGTAAGTCCTTGGCTGGTGCGCAGGGCGCTAGAACAGTTCGATATCGTCCACTGGTGCCGGAACCACCACGCGGCGCTTGGCCAGCGCGATTTCTTCCTTGGCCACGTTTGCCCCCGCATCGCTGTCGAGCCGCTTGACGAAGGCGCGGCCCGAATGGGGCTTGAACAGCACGCGCCGGGCAAAAGTGCCCCCCAGGTCCTCCGAGGTGGCGACATAGCCTTCGTCGATGAGGAACTGGCGCACGAAGTCGATATTCTTGGCGCCGACATCGTCCAGCGCCGAATTGATCTTGCCGCCCCCGAACACCTTGATCTCGAGATTGGCCTTCTTGCCCGTGCCCTGGCTGAGGACCTTGTTGATCAGCTGTTCCATGGCAAAGGCGCCGTAACGGGCCGAAGCGCCGTAGCGATCCTTTGCCGAGCCCGACTGTTCGGCGAGCAGGAAGTGGTTCATGCCCCCGACCAGGGCCACCTTGTCGCGCACGCAGGCGGAAATGCACGATCCCAGCACGGTGGAAAACGTGATGTCGGCAGCGTTGGACACATGGCAATCGCCCTGATGGACGGTTGTCACCACCCCACGGTCAAACTCGGGTGGCAGGGTATTCGAAAGGGCCATTTCGTCTTCATCTACCTCTGCGGGCGAATTGCTTCTGATGGTAGAGGAAAACTCGTTAGCCAATTGCTAACCACGACATACGAGTTCGCTGGTGACGATTGATTCAGCAAGGAGAGGTTTAGAAATAGCGCGATAGGGTGGTCGGAACGGGGCTAGGAATACGTATCGATGTCACTGCAGAAACTCGCGAGAGAATTGGACGAGACGGCACGGCAGACTGCATCCATGCTGGAAGGCATCACCGAGGCACTCGAATTGCTCGCCGAGAACGGCCTGGGCAAGAACCCGACGGTCAACGAGGCCGTGCAGCTGATCATCACCGCCCTGCAGGGCCAGGACCGCATCGAGCAGCGCTGCCACAATATGGCGCTGGCCGTGCGCCAGTTCGCCCTCCTGCCCCCGACCGCACCTGATTCGGTCTATGACGAGATCTGGGCGAGCCTGACGCTCGATGAGCTGCGCGTGCCCGCCCTGTCTGGCATTGCCGCCCACCAGGCTCACGGTGACGCCGAACTGTTCTAGCTTTCCTCCGGTCTGACGACGCAGGCGCCGCAAGGCGCCTTTTTGCGTTTCGCCGAAGACAGCCGGGCCTGCCGCAGCTGCGATGATGGGCCTGGTCAGGGGCGCAGGCCGGTCGACACCATCTCTTCCGCACCGCCACGCGGCAGTGCTGCCTGTTCCATGTCCGACTGGACATACCCGATGAGCAGCGCCGCCAGCGCCTCGAGGGATGCCGTGTGGGTGCGTTCCCAGCCATGGGAGCTGTCGAGGGAAAAGCAGGCGAGGCCGACACGGATGTCCCATCCGGCCTCGACGGCAGCGGCGCTGTCGGAGCGATAGTGCCGGAAGGTGTCGCGCACATGGGCAATGCCATTGCGCTCACAGATGGCCAGCATTTGGCGTGTCATGCCTGCATCGAAGGGGCCCTGGCGATCGCGCATCGCAATGGTGACGGCGTCGTCGCGCGAGGCCTGGTTGGGCGCCGTGACGGCATTGTCGATGGCAAGGAGCTCCTCGACCTCGGGGCCGAAGCCATGGGTGCCGCCGATTCCGATTTCCTCTGCAATGGTGAACATGGCCTGGAAGGGAACGGCGACCTTCACCTTGCCTTCGGCAACAGCCTTGAGCACGGCCAGAAGCGTCGCACAGCCCGCCTTGTCGTCGAGATGGCGCGAAATTATGAAGCCATCCACCACCTCGGGCTGGGCGTCGATGGCGACCATGTCGCCGACATTGAAGCCGGCAGCAATCAGCGCCTCGCGGTCGGGGAGGATGGCGTCGACGCGGATCTCGAGATTGTCCCAATCGGCAGGCTGGGTGTCGACTTCGGTGTTGAAGCGATGGCCGGACGCCTTGAGCGGCAGGATGGTGCCGCGATGCTCGCTCCGGTCCGAAAAAAACGGTGACGCGGGCGCCTTCTGCGAAGCGGGCGGCCCAGGTGCCGGTATTGCGCAGGGCAAGCCGGCCATTGGGCTTGAGCTCGGTGACCATGGCGCCCAGCGTATCGAGATGGGCGGCCAGTGCGCGCCGCGGCGGACCAGCGCCGACGTCGACATAAAGCACGCCGCGCCGCGTGTATTTCGGCTCGTAGCCAAGGTCGCGCAGCCAGGCGTCGACCAGGGCGACGGCCCGTTCGGTCATGCCGACGGGGCTGGGCGTCCGGACCAGTTCCAGCAGGCGATCGAGGAGATAGTTGCTGTCGATCATGCCGTGCGGCGCTTCCTGGCGCGGGTGGGAAACACGTCCTCGAGGAAGCGGTCTTCCAGCTTGGCCTCGAGGCCCAGCATATGCTGCTCGGCCTCGCTCATATGTTCTGCCAGGATCGCCGATGCGGCTGCCGCATCGCGACGGCGCATGGCGTCGATCAGGTCGCGCTGATGCCTTATGCCGCTTTCGCGCGAAACCGGTTCGGGCTGCACATAAATATCCTGCGCGACGGTGAGGTCCTTGAGCAGGCGCTGCAGGAACCGGCAGGTGAAGGCGAGGATGGGATTGTCCGAATATTCGGCGACGACGCCATGGAAATCGAGCTCGGCCATGCGCTGTGTCCAGCGCTCGTTGGGGTCGGCGGGCTCATGGTCGTAAATCCGGATGATGGCCTCGAGGCGCTTGAGTCCGGCTTCGTCGATATGAGGGGTGGCGCTCGCCGCCAGCTGCGGCTCGAGTACCTTCCGCATCTCATAGATATTGGCGATGGTGAGGTTCTTGGCGAACAGGAAGTTGGACATCAGGCTCATGGCCCTGCCCTCCGACATGCGCTCGATGAAGGCGCCGCCGCCTGGGCCCGTGCGCACCGATATCAGCCCTTGCACTTCCAGCGACTTGAGGGCCTCGCGCACGGTGCCCTTGCTCGCCGAGAACTGGGCGATGAGGTCACGCTCCTGCGGTAGGCGATCACCCGGCGCCAGGCCATGCTCGACGATCATGCGCTTGATGGCGTCGACGATCTCGTCGGTGCGCCTGCGGCGGGGCTGTGTGTCGATCTCGCTCATGCGGCATCCGGTGTGGAAAGGCGCGGCGCGCTGGCAATGAGCGACCGCGTATAGTCATGTTCTGGCCGGGCGAAAAGCTTGGCCGCGGGGCCGACCTCCACCACGTCTCCGAGATACATGACGGCGACACGATCGGAAATGGATTCGACGACGGCCAGGTCGTGACTGATGAAGATATAGGACAGTCCCAGATCGTCCCGCAGCCGTTGAAGCAGCAGGAGAACCTGCGCCTGCACGGACACATCGAGCGCGCTGACCGGCTCGTCGAGGACGAGAATACGGGCTTCGGCCGCCAGGGCACGGGCAATGGCGATGCGCTGGGCCTGGCCGCCGGAAAATTCATGCGGATAGCGTTGGAGCGTGTCGCGCGGCATCTGCACCGCATCGATCAATTCGCGCTTGCGGATGGCGCGCCGCGTCCCGTCATAACCACAGAGCAGGCGCAGCGGCACATCGAGAATGTCGCCGATGGTCTTGCGCGGGTTGAGTGAGGCCACCGGATCCTGGAAGACGTATTGAATGGTGCGGCCGAAGGCACGGGAGCCGGAGGCGGCAAGCTCTGCCCAGGGCTTGTTGTCGATGAGCATGGAGCCTGAACTGGGCGCCTCGAGGCCGACCAGCATGCGGGCGAGGGTGGACTTTCCGGAACCGCTTTCGCCGACGATGCCAAGGGTCTCGCCGCGCTTGAGGTCCAGCGAGATGCCGCGAACAGCCTGCACTTCGGTGGCTTTCCTGCCAAAGAGCGATCGACCGCCGCCAAAGGTCTTGACGAGATCGCGGATCTGGACGGCGTGTTCGCTCATGACTTGGCCTCCGAGAAGAGCGGGCGGACACGGTCGAGGAAGCCATGGCCCTCGCCCAGTTCCGGCACGCAGGCGATGAGGCGCTTGGTGTAGTCATGCTGCGGGTCGTTGAGGACGGCCCGGGTCTCGCCCTGTTCGACGATCTCGCCATTCTTCATCACCGCAACGCGGTCGCAGACCTGGGCGACGACGCCGAAATCGTGGGTGATGAGGAGGAGGGCAAGGCCCCGCTCGCGGCGCAGGTCCTGCAGCAGGTCGAGAATGCGGGCCTGCACGGTGACGTCGAGCGCCGTGGTCGGCTCGTCGGCTATAATGATGTCGGGATCGTTGGCGAGCGCCATGGCGATGCCGATGCGCTGGCGCTGGCCGCCCGACAGCTCGTGCGGATAGGCGGAAGCCCGGCTTGCCGCATCGCGGATGCCGACGGTTTCCATGAGCTCGACGGCGCGAGCGCGTGCGGCGGATTTGCCGAGCGGCTTGTGGGCCAAGATGGCCTCGGCAATCTGGTCGCCCACCGCAAAGAGCGGATGGAGCGTGGTCAGCGGGTCCTGGAAGACATAGGCGACGCGGGCGCCGCGCAGGGCGATCAGTTCCTGCTCACGTAGGGAGAAGGTATCCTTGCCATCCACATAGGCGGCGCCATTGGTGATGACGCCGGGCGGGGAAGCGACGAGGCCCATGATCGACAATGCGGTGACCGACTTGCCGGAGCCGCTCTCGCCGATCAGGCCAAGGCACTCGCCCTTGCCGAGGCGGAAGCTGATGTCCTTGACCGCAGGGGTAATGCTGTCGCCGGTATCGAAGCCGGTCGAGAGGTTTTCGACGACCAGGGCCGGGGCATCGGCCAGGGTCGGGGCGGGTTTGCGCTTGCGGGCGATTTTGGTCACCGCCATGGGCCGGTCCAGCGCACCAGAGCGCAGGCGCGGGTCGAGGACGTCGCGAATGCCGTCGCCGAGCAGGTTGATGCTCATCACGAGGACGAAGATCATGATGCCTGGAATGATCGAGGCATGGGGCGCGGTGAAGAGCTGTGCGCGGGCCTGGCCCAGCATGGAGCCGAGGTCGGCCGTGGGCGGCTGGGCACCGAGGCCGAGGAAGGAGAGGCCGGCGGTTTCGAGGATCATCCAGCCTACGGTGGTCGACATGGTGATGACGATGACCGGCAGGACATTGGGGAGCACTTCGGTGAAGAGGATCGCGGCGTGGCTTTTGCCCGAGAGGCGCGCGGCGTCGACGAATTCGCGATTGCGGATCGAGACGGTAACGCCGCGGATATTGCGGGCGAAGAAGGGGATGTTCACGAGCGCGATGGCGTAGAGCGCATTGAGCAGGCCGGGGCCGAGCGCGGCGACGATGGCAATGGCGAGCAGGATATAGGGGAAGGCCATCAGCATATCGACGAAGCGCATGAGGATGCTGTCGGTGGCGCCGCGCGCATAGCCGGCGACAAGGCCGATGATCGAGCCGAAGAGGGCGGCGAGCGCGGTGGCGCTGATCCCCACAAGGAGGGAAACCTGCGTGCCCCAGATGAGGCGCGAGAGAATATCGCGGCCCAGATGATCGGTGCCCAGCAGGTGCCCGGCGCTAAGCGGGGGCAGGAGGCGATTGGGCTGATCGGTAATATCAGGATTGGGCAGCGGCAGGATGGGCGCGAGCAGCGCCACCACGACGATAAAGCCGAAGATGAAGAGCCCGGCGGCGGCGAGGCGATTGCTCATCAGCAATTGCCAGTTGCTGCGTCGCTTGCGGGCGGGGATCGGTGCGGTCATGGGAAGGTCGGTCATGGCTTGATCCTTCATGCCTTCAGTCGTGGATCGAGCATGGCCTGGGCGACGTCGGCCAGAAGATTGACGAGCACGTAGACGGTGGCCGCGATCAATACGCCGCCCTGGACGAGGAGGATGTCACGGGTGGACACCGCCTTGACCAGCATCTGTCCCAGGCCCGGCCACTGGAAGACGGTTTCGATATAGACCGCGCCGCCGAGCACGAAGCCGGCCTGAATGCCCAAGACCGGAATGATTGAGACGAGCGCCGCGCGGAAGGCGTGGCGATAGATGACCTTGTTTTCGGAAAGTCCCTTGGCGCGGGCGGTGCGGATGAAATCCTGGCGCAGCACTTCGAGCATGGCGGCGCGGGTGAGGCGCGCGACGACGCCGGTGGCGACTATGGCAAGGGTCGAGGCGGGCAGGATCAGGTGGCGCAACAGGTCCGGCAGGTCGCCGCCGCCATAGACGGCATACATGCCCGAAGCCGGGAGCAGCCGCCATTGTACGGCGAAGAACAGGATGAAGACGAGCCCGAGGAAGAAGGCGGGCATGGAAATCCCGATCAGCACGAAGAAGGTGACGATGCGATCGGTCCATCCGAACTGGCGCACGGCAGAGACGATGCCGGCGAGAATCCCGAGGACCGAACAGATGACCAGGGAGGCGCCGGCAAGAATAAGCGTGGCGCCGAAGCGTTCGACAACTTCATCGAGGACGGGGCGGTTGAGAATGTACGAGCGGCCGAAATCGCCCTGCACCAGATTGCCGATCCAGATGAAGTATTGCTCCGGCCAGGAGCGGTCGAGGCCCAGCGCCCGGTTGATGCGCTCGACATTGTCGGGCGTGGCATAGGAGCCGAGCAGCGCCTGGGCCGGATCGCCGGGAATGAGTTTCATCACCAGGAAAACGATGATGGACAATCCCAAAATGACAGGGATCGCAGCGAGAAGGCGCTTTCCGATATAGGCGGTCATATGAGGGCCTCCTGGCGCGGCGCGTGTGGAGAGAACCCCCACCTGGCCTCCCCCTGAAGGAGGGGGAGGGACCTATCGAGTTTGTTGCGGTGTTGGTCCAACACCAGCCCGCCCCTCCCCCTCCTTAAGGGGGAGGATGGGTGGGGGTATTCGCCCTACTGCTTGGTCACGTCTCGCAGGACGAGGCTGAAGTCGGGCTGCAGTTCGAAGTCGCCGACGGCGCTGGTGACGACCGCATTCTGCTTCCAGTTTGCGACGAAGAGCCAGGGGGCGTCTTCGTGGGTGAGGGCCTGAACCTGGCGGTAGAGGTCGCCGCGCTCTTCCGGATCGGTCGAGAGGCGTGCCTGGTCGAGCAGCGCGTCCACTTCCGGATTGGAATAGTAGGACGAGTTGAAGCCGCCTTCGGCCGGCCATGCGGCTGTGCGCAGGGTGAGGAAGGGCAGGGTGTCCGGATCGGAGGTCATCCAGGCCATTTCGGCCATGTCCGCCTTGCCTTCCAGGCCGGGATTCACTTCCGAAAGGAAGGTGTTCCACTCATAGGTCTGGATCTCGACATTGAGGCCCACGGCCGCAAGGTCGGCCTGGATGGCGGTGCCCATCGGCACCGGATCGAGCATGCCCGAGCCGCCTTCGGTGACGAGGAAGGTCAGCGACGCGCCCTCGGCGCCGGCCTCGGCCAGCAGTTCCCTGGCCTTTTCCGGATCATAGGGATAGGGATCGACGTCCTCGTTATAGGCCCAGTTGAAGGCCGGCGGGATCGGCCCGGCAGACACTTCCGCCGTCCCCTGCAACACGTCGTTGACCAGGCTCTCCTTGTTGACCGCGTAATTGACCGCCTGGCGGACGCGGACATCGGCAAAGGGCCCCTCCTTGGCGTTCAGCATCACGTACCAGACATGCGGACCGACCGCTTCCACGACCTGGTAATTGGCGTCGTCACGGAACTGGGCGACGTTGTCGGGCGGAGTTTCGAGCAGCACGTCGATACCCCCCGACAGCATCTCGGCGACGCGGGTATTGGCGTCGGTGATCGGGCGGAACACCACCGCCTCCAGTGACGGCGCGCCATCCCAGTAGCTGTCGTTGCGCGAGGCGACGACACTGGTATTGGATTGCCATTCCTGGAAAACGAAGGGGCCAGTGCCCACGGGGTGGCGGCCATAATCAGCGCCATATTGCTCGACAGCTGCCGGAGAGACAATCAGGCCAGTGGGCGACGCCAGGTTCGACATGAAGGGCGCGAAGGCCTCATTGAGCGTGAATTTGACCGTCAGGTCGTCGACCACCTCCACGGCATCGACCGAGGAGAAGAAAAAGGCCAGCGGGAATGGACCCGTCTCGGCAAAGGGGTGGCTTTCGTCGAGCATACGGTCGAAGTTGAATTTCACCGCCTCGGCATTGAAAGGCGTGCCATCGTGGAAGGTCACGCCCTCACGAAGGTTGAACGTGTATTCGAGGCCATCGTCCGAAATGGTCCAGTCGGTGGCGAGCGCCGGCTCGATCTCGAGCGTGCCGGGCTTGTTGCGCACCAGGCCGTCGTAAATGTTGACCGCGATGCGGAAATCGTTGGCCGCGGTCGATACATGCGGATCGAGCGATGCCGGCTCGGCGATCTGGCCAACCACCAGGATATTGGGCGGCGTCTGGGCGAAAGCCGGCGAAACAAGGCTGAGCGCGGTGGCAGCCAAGAGCAGCGACGCGACGCCTTTCCATGTGCGGATCATAGTGAAACCTCTCCTTGCGTTCCCTCGCTCGTGCTGCGCGGTTGCGCTATCCAGCAGAGCATGATCAATTTATCAGCATAAATCTGCGGTCTGTCAATTTATGATGATAAATGATCGCCCATGGCGGAGACCCGCATGACTTTTTCCATCGTCGCCCGTGATCCCGTGACCGGCGCACTGGGCGTGGCAACGGCAACGGCGGGCCCGGCCGTCGGGGCGCTGGTGCCTCATACCCGTCGCGCTGTTGGCGCCGTGGCGACGCAGGCGATGACCAACCCCTATCTGGCCCTTGATGCGCTCGATCATCTGCAATCGAGCCCCGCCCAGGCGGCACTCGACGCCGCTCTTGCCGCCGATGAGGGCGCCGATCGTCGCCAGGTTATCCTCGTCGACGCCACCGGGCGGACGGCTGCCTGGACGGGAAAGGAGTGCATGGGTTTTGCCGGCCATATCGCCGCCGATGACCTAGCGGTTGCGGGCAACCTGCTGGCTGGGCCAGTCGTGCTCGACACGATGGTGTCGGCCTTCCGGCGCGCCAGCGGGTCGGGTTTGGCGCTGGGGCTATTGCGCGCCCTCGAGGCGGGCGCGGCGGCAGGCGGCGACAGTCGCGGCATCGGCTCGGCGGCATTGCGGGTTCACGGCGACCAAGGCTTTGCCGACATTGACCTGCGTGTCGATCATTCCGATGATCCCCTTAAGGCGCTGGACGCGCTTGTCGCGCTCACCGTGCACGGTTCCTATGCCGATTTCTTCGCACAAGTCCCACGCCGCTAAAGCTTTTCCAGCAAAAGTGGATAGGGTTTTGCGGTTCTGAAAAAGACAGAACAGGGTCTCCAGAGGTTCCGGTCGGAAAAGCTGCAATGCTCTACTTCGCCTATGGCTCCAATATGGACCCCGAACAGATGCGGTCACGATGTCCCGATGCCCGGTTTGTGGCGACTGGCAGGCTGCGCGACCATGTCCTGTGCTTTCCAAGGCACTCCGTTTCCCGAGCCTGCGGCGTTGCATCCGTCATCGCCAGCCCCGGCCACGACACCTGGGGCGTGGTCTATCGGCTGACTGGCGCCGACCTCGATGCCCTGGACCGGTTCGGGGACTTCCGGGCCGATCGGGCTGCCGACCTCAACAGCTACAATCGCGTCACCCTGTCCATCGAACTGGACGGCGTTCCGACACCGGTGGCAATCTACCGCGCGGTCCATCAGGCCGGGACCTGGGCTCCAGACGCGCGCTATCTCGCGCATCTGCAGGCAGGAGCGCGCCACTTCGGCCTGCCTGATCCCTATGTTCGCTTCCTGGAGAACTTGGCCCGGCTTTGAGTCCGCTATAGGCCTCCTGGCCCCTTTGGCCCTGCCCGAAAGCGGGCAAGGTCTACGAAGGGTCTTCCGCCAGTTTGGCCATGGCCTCCTGCAGTCGCGTGAAACCAAAGCCAGTTCCATGCTCCCGGATGTCGCCATCGGCTGCACTGCCAAAGACAGCCTGCTCGGTGAAGGTCATCATCGTGCGGCTGCCCATGCCTTCGAATTCAACGGTGACAAGTGACGATGAAATGGGGGCGTCATCCGTGCGCATCGTGTAGGCGTAGACGATGCGTTGGCGAGGATGAACCTCAAGAAAATGCGAGAGCATCGCCTGCCGAGTGCCTTCCGGCATGATCCAGATCACGCTCTCCTGTCCGTCGACCCTGAAGTCGAAACGATCCTCGACAACACGCCAGTCCGGGTGACAGGCAGTCCAGCGGCGCTTGAGTTGATGATCCGACCAGAAGCGGAAGGCATGAGCAAGGCTGCCCGGCAATTCCCGCTTGATGACGAACGACCTATGGTCAACCAGCACACCCATCAGTGATCCTTCTCCTCCGGCACCTCGGCCATGAGCGCTGAAAGACGGTCAAAGGCTGCATTCATCTCCTGCTGTCGCATGTCGATCCAGCCCGACAGGGCCACAAAGGCATCTGGTCGCATCCGATAGGTCCTGATGCGGCCGACCTTCTCGCTCACCACAATACCGCCCTCCTCCAATATGTTGAGGTGCTTCAGCACTGCCGGCAACTGCACGTCGGCGGGACCAGCCAGTTCCTTCACCGACGCGGGCCCCTTGCAGAGCCGCTCGACGAAGCTGCGACGAGAGGGGTCGGCCATGACCTGGAACAATCGGTCCAGACGGTCTGCAGAAGTCATGCAGCGGTCTCCAGATAGCGAGCTGGCATGGCGTCGCGATAGGGAAAGAACTGGAAGTAGGGCTGGGCCTCGCGCAGCACCCGCTGGACAGAGGATCGAGCCAGCAACCGCTCGAGATAGGCGCTGAGCTGCGGGCGCGTGTCGCCCGGTGGATGCACGATCGTCGCGAAAAACAGAGCGGGGAACTCAGAGCAGTCAGCCATGGTGAAGGTGTCGCCAGTGATCCAGGGACCATTGTAAAGCTGCCCCTCGATCATGTCATAAGCCGTTTCCAGTGTTGAATGGGCTTCCGCCACGCCAAAGGCATCTCTCGCGCCTTCAGGCCTGATGCGATCGCCAACGATCTTTTGCATCGGCACACTGACATAGAGATCGAAGAAACGGTCCCACAGCCGCGTCTCCAGCTGCAATGGCGGCGCTGACGGAATGAGGGTCAGCGGTCCGGGATAGCGCTGTTGCAGATATTCGATGATGATGCTGGTTTCGGCCACGACGCGATTTCCCGCGCTGTCATGCAGGACAGGAATCTTGCCGACGGGCCAGCGCTCGATATGCGCGGCGGCAGACCTCGGATTGGAGAAATCGACGAGGCTTGCGGTAAAGGCCGTGTCGTTTTCATAAAGCGCAATCAGTACCTTGTGACAGAACGACGCCAGGGGATGAAGGTGGAGCGTGAGGGTCATGGGTAATTCCAGAGTTTCCAGTTCTGGAAACTAATATCGCCCCGCCTTCGCCTTGGCAAGAAACTTTCCTATTATGGAAACTTATGCAGACCGACACTGGCCATGTCGCTTGGTCAGGTCGGACCGCCTTGTCCCCTCCATCCCGCACACGCCAAAAGCAAAGGGCGCCTTGCGGCGCCCTTGAATATTCCAAAGAGGATAGACCGGCCCTAGCCGTCCATCTTGGCGCCGCTGACCACGGCGTGCAGGTCGATCAACCCGACCATGCGGCTTTCATGGGTGACGATGCCGTTGAGCAGTTCGGTGTCGATGGAATTGCCTTCCGGCACATTGTGGATGTCGTCCTTGGAGACGGTCAGGATGTCGCTGACCGCGTCCACCAGGATGCCGACCCACTTGTCGCCGACGCTCATCACCACCACGACATGGTTCTTGGTGGGCGAGGTCTGGCCATCGCCGAAACGGGCGCGCAGGTCGAAGATCGGCACGATCGTGCCGCGCAGGTTGATGACGCCACGCACGAATTCGCGGGTATTGGGGAGCGGGGTGGCACCGTTCCAGGCACGGATCTCGCGCACCGTGGTGATTTCCACGCCATAGGTCTGCTCGCCGATCGAGAACGCGATCAGTTGCAGGGTGTTCTGTCCAACGATTGCCGACTTGTCGCTTACGTCGTCGCGAAGGCTCAGCGCTTCCATCTTTCTTGCCCTTACTCCTGGCCCATCCTGGGCCATTTGCACTCACTATATCGCGTCAATCGACGCCAATTCCTTAACGCCACGCACGGCCTTTGACCTAGGCGGCGTTCTGGTGCAGGTGGGTCGTGCGCAAGCCCTGTACGTCCACGATCAGCGCGACATTGCCGTCGCCCAGGATCGTGCCGCCGGCAATGCCTTCCACCCGCTCGAAATTCTCCTCGAGCGACTTGATGACCACCTGCTGCTGGCCGATGATGTCGTCCACGACCAGCGCCACCTTCTGGTTGCCCTCGGTCTCGCACAGCACCACGAACTGGTCGTCGGCTGCCGTCTGGGTGGTGAGGCCGAAGCGCTTGCCCAGGTCGATGACCTGCACATACTCGCCCCGCACCTGCAGCACGCGTCCGCCCGAAGGCACGCGTTCAAAGCTAGCGCGCGAGCACTGCATGGTTTCCACGATCGAGCTCAGCGGCACCACATAGGGGCTCTCCCCGACCTTCACCAGCATGACATCGAGCACGGCCAGGGTGAGGGGCAGGCGCAGCGTCATCCGGCAGCCTTTGCCGGTCCAGCTTCGGACATGCACCGAGCCGCCGATCTTCTTGATATTGGATAGAACCACGTCCATGCCGACGCCACGGCCGGAAATGTCGCTGACCGCCTCGGCCGTCGAAAAGCCCGGCGCGAAGATCAACTGGTCGATCTGCTCATCGGTCGGCGTGAAATCGGGGGCCACGATGCCTTTGTCGCGGGCGAGCTTGAGCACCCGTTCGCGATTGATGCCGGCACCGTCGTCCTCGACGATGATGAGGATATTGCCGCCCGCCTGCTCCGCGGACAGCCGGATCGTGCCGGTCTCGGGCTTGCCCGCTGCCAGCCGCTTTTCCGGGCTCTCGATGCCATGGTCGGCCGAGTTGCGGATCATGTGGGTCAGCGGATCGGAAAGCTGCTCGATCACCGTCTTGTCGATTTCGGTGTTCTCGCCGATGGTCTCGAGCTTGATCTTCTTGACGGTCTTGGTGGCCAGTTCGCGCACGAGGCGCGGCATTCTGGAAAAGACCGATTTGACCGGCTGGGCGCGGATGGCCATCACCGAGTCCTGCAGGCCGCGCGTGGTCTGGGCCAGCACTTCAAGGCCGCGCACCAGTTCGGTATAGCGGGCCCCGCAGCGTCTCATCCATCTGCTGGGTCAGCATGGACTGGGTGATGACCAGTTCGCCCACCATGTTGACGACGCGGTCCACCTTGTCGAGGTCGACGCGGATCGACTGCACGCCCACCGAGCGGCCGCCACCTTCCTCGCTCTCGCCGCCGGCGCTGGCGCTTGGCGCCTTGGCGGCAAGAACGGGCACGGCTTCCGGCTTGGGCGCCGGCGGAGGGGGCGGCGCGATTTCAGCGGCAAGGTCGGCAAAGCTGAGGCCAGGGGCCTCCTCGAACTTGTCCTGGGCGCCAGCCGGTTCGGCAGGAGCCTCCGGGGCAAAGCTGGCCGGCGGCGCGACTGGCGCAGCCGGCACCACCGGCTCGGCCACTTCCTCCTCGGTCAGCGCCAGGAGGCTGGACAGGTCAGGTTCGCTCGACCCCTGCGGGGCGGCGGCCGGCGCGGTGTCCATCTCGGGAATATCGAAGCCCGAGCCGGGCAGGCTCGGCACGATACCGGCCTGGGCGATGACGATGTCGCAGTCCCCGTCGACAAATTCGAAGACTTCGCGGATGGATGCTTCGGTCAGGCCGGGCGAGACCAGGGTGATTTCCCAAGCGCAATAGACGGCAAAGGGTTCGAAATCAGAAAGCGGCGGCACCTCGCCCAGCACGGCGCGGACCTGCATGGTGCCCAGCGCGGCCAGCTCGCGGAACAGCAGCAGCGGGTCATTGGCACGGGCATAGAGCGCCCGGTGCGGCGTGAAGCGGATTTCCCACTGCCCCTCGGCAGCCGCCATCGGGGCGGCCTCGAACACATCCTCGACCGGCGCTTCGCCTGCCGGCATCGCATCGAGATTGACCATGACGGGCGTGAAGTCGATGTCGAACTCCTCGACCATCTCGCCGCCTTCATCATCGTCTTCCGAGGCGGTTTCGCCGCGCGCCAGGGCGTCGAACCGCGCCTTTTCCTCGGCGCCGTAATCGGCCGGCAGGGCCTCGCCCGACTGGGCGGCATTGACATGGTCGGCGACAATGTCATTGGCCCTGATGCACAGCACCACGACATCGTCGGTCAGCTCGATGCGACCGTCGCGGACATAGTCAAGCAGGGTCTCGTAGGCATGGGCAAAACCCACCAGCGCGGAAAAGCCGAAGGCCCCGGCGCCGCCCTTGATCGAGTGAATGGCGCGGAAGACCGCGTTCAGCCGGTCCGGCCCGCGCTCGCCCTCCTCGATGGCGGCGAACTGCTCCTCCAGCTCGGTCAGGAGCTCGGAACATTCATCGAAATAGGTGGCCTTGAAGTCGTCGAGATCACTCATGCTGTAGGCTTCCCGCCCCTTTTGGGTCCGGTTATCTGGTTAGTGCACGACGCGGTGGATGACCGAGATGAGCTTTTCGGGGTCGAATGGCTTGACGATCCAGCCCGTGCCGCCAGCGGCCTTGCCCTGGTCGCGCTTGTCCTGGGAGGTCTCGGTGGTGAGGATCAGGATGGGCAGGGAATTGTGCTGGCCGGTGGCGCGCACATTCTTGATGAATTCGATACCGTCCATGACCGGCATGTTGATGTCGGTAATGACCACGTCCACGGCCTGCGCCTTGAGCACGTCCAGGCCCTGCTTGCCGTCCTCGGCCTGCAGGACCTCGAAGCCGGCATTGCTCAGCGTGTGGTGCAGCATGGCCAGAATGGTCCGCGAATCGTCGACCGTGAGTACGCGCAGCGTCATGGTGTCATCATCCCTGAAAACTGGGCGCCCAGGCCCAGTCGCTCGATGGCGGCACTCATGGCCGCGCTCGGCGCTTCAATCCTGAAATCAAATTGGTGTCTCCGGGCCGTTTCGGCAGCGCTCACCAGCAACAAGAGCGCATTGGAGGACACCCGCTCCACGGCGCTGGCCTGGACCGTCACCGACCCCTCCTCCAGTGCGTCGATCAACACGTCCCGGATGCCGTCAATGGCGTCGAGGTCGATGACCTCTGGCAAGGCGACCGTCTGCTTGGTTTGGCTTGGACATGTTCGTAAGGTGCCCCCGGAGTCTACTCCAAGCGGCATATTCCGCCCGAACGGTTTAAGAATTGCTAACTATGAGACGTCCTGAAGGGCCAATTGCTCCAGTGGAGCGATTGGAGCCGAATAGGCCATGAGAGCTATGCTCTAATGGCAGCGCGCAGGGCGATCCTCTGGACCCATCGCGGACAATCGCTCCAGTGGAGCCACTGGAGCGATTGGAGCCGCCAGCGCATTGAGAGTCCTTGCCCCCCGCCCGCGCACGGCGCTATCGCATCCGCGACCCACAAGGATTGAACAGCCCATGCCCGCAAAGATCGCCCTGACCGGCATTGCCCGTGACCTCGCCCGGCGCGCCGAGGAGGGCAGGACCATTCGCGTCGGGGTGATCGGCTCGGGCGAGATGGGCACCGACCTCGTCACCCAGATGAGCCTGATGCAGGGCATCGAGATGGCGGCCGTGGCCACGCGCCGCCCGCATACGGCGCTCGAGGCCATGACCATTGCCTATGGCGATGATTCCCGCGGCAAAGTCGTCGACAGCCCGGCCGCTGCCACGGCCGCCATCGAGGCGGGCAGGATCGCCATCACCTCGGCCGAAACCCTGGTCACGACGCCCAATATCGACGTCGTGATCGATGCCACCGGCAAGCCCGGCGTTGCCGCCGACTACGATCTCACCGCCATGGAACATGGCAAGCATGTGGTGATGATGAATGTCGAGGCCGACGTCACCATCGGCCCCTATCTCAAGGCCCAGGCCGACCGGCTCGGCGTCGTCTATTCGGTGGGTGCCGGCGACGAGCCCTCCTCCTGCATGGAGCTGATCGAGTTCGTCTCGGCCCTCGGGCTCGACATTGTCGCGGCCGGCAAGGGCAAGAACAATCCGCTCAAGCACGACGCCGTGCCCGACGACTATCGCGAGGAAGCCGCGCGCCGGAACATGAACCCGCGCATGTTGGTCGAATTCGTCGACGGCTCAAAGACCGCGGTGGAAATGACCGCCATCGCCAATGCCACCGGCCTCGTGCCAGATGTGCCGGGAATGCACGGCCCAGCCACCCATCGCGACGACATGGCCAAAGTGCTCATCCCCAAGGCCGATGGCGGCATCCTCAATTCTTCCGGCGTCGTCGATTTCACTATTGGCAAGGGCGTGGCGCCCGGCGTCTTCGTGATCGTCAAGGCGGAGCATCCTCGCATCATCGAGCGGATGGACGACCTCCATATCGGCCACGGTCCCTATTACGGCTTCTTCCGGCCCTATCACCTGACCAGCCTCGAAGTCCCGCTGACCTGCGCCCGCATCATGATGTATGGCAAGCCCGACATGGTGCCGCTCCCCCGCCCGGTGGCCGAGGTCTGCGCGGTGGCCAAGCGCGATCTGAAACCCGGCGATGCGCTCGATGCCATCGGCGAGACCTGCTACCGCTCCTACGCCATGACCGTCACCGATGCCCGCGCCGCCGGCGCCTGGCCGGTGGGCCTGCTCGAAGGCGGCAAGGTCACGGCGCCAGTGAGGAAGGGCGAGCTCATCACCCGCGCCAATGCCACGCCTGACGTATCGACGCGGCTCTATGCGCTCAGGCAGGAGCAGGACAAGCTTTTGGGTTACGTCTAATCCATAGACACCCACAGTGCACGTGGATGCGCGCGCTCTCACCATCGGCTCCTGCCCTCCCTCCCTTGAGGGGGAGGGTAGCAAAGCTGGGCCATCAGGCCGTAGCGGCGCTGGGTGGGGTGATCGGCCAACGCCAGATTGAGTGCGTTATCCACCCCACCCGCGATCCCTCCCCCTCAAGGGGAGGGAGGCGAAAGAACGAGATCCTCAGCTCCCCCTGATCGCGATCTTGCCCTTGCGGCCCGGCTCACCGCTGGCGCGGGCGGCCTCCGCGACCTCGGCGATCGGATAGGCCTTCTCGATATCCATTACCAGCCTACCCGCCGCGGCGTCGCGCACCAGTTCGCCCAGCAATTCCCCGATCCGCTCGGGCTTGACCGGCGGCTTGGCGCCCCCAGAAGCCCTTGACAGTGATGCCGTGAAAGAGGAGATCGCCCGCCGAAATCTTCAGCGGCCGCTGCGTCATGGCACCAAAGCTGATGAGCTGGCGCCATCCGTGGCCACGGCCAAGACCTGCGACGGCCCGTCGCCGCCCAGCGAGTCGATCGCCCGGACGACCGGCGCGCCACCGGTCATGGCCCTGGCCTTTTCGACCCAGCCGTCCTCATCGGTCGCTACGACGGTCTCGATGCCCAGCGCCTTGAGTTCCTCGACGGCCTCTTTCCGGCGCACGAGGCCCAGCACCTTGATGCCGCGCTCGGCGCCATATTGCGCCATCAGCTTGCCCACGGCGCCATTGGCGGCGTTCTGCACGATCCAGTCGCCCGCTTTCACGTCGAGCGTATCGAGCAGCATCTTGGCGCTGAGCGGCATGGAGACCAGCTGGCAGGCGGTTTCGTCGCTGACGCTGTCCGGCACCGGCACCAGACGGCTGGCATCGGCGAGGTAGAATTCGGCCCAGGTACCGCTGGCCCCTCGGCGACCCGCTGGCCCGCCCTGAGGTGGTTGACGCCATCCCCCAGAGCCTCGATGACACCCACGGCCTCGGTGCCCGGCACCGACGGCAGCGGCGGCTTGAACCCGTAACTGGCCGGCAATGGTCATCAGGTCGTGGTTGTGGACGGGCGACAGGACCATCCTGACCAGGACCTGGCCCGGGCCCGGCACCGGTCGGTCCCGTTCCTCGCTCTTAAGCACTTTCTCGGGCGAACCGAATTGCGTGTAGACCGCGCTCTGCATGGCCATACTCCTTGCGTGACAATGCCCTGAAATAGGCCTCCGGCCTTGCCGGTCAACCCCGGCCCCCAATCGTCCGCGCCCTTACAGGGCGGAAACCGCGCATCCCCTTGCTTGCCTTCGCGCTCCGGGATGTCTAAATGTTGACTGCATTATTCAGGATAAAAGATGACCGAGTCTCCGACCGATCCCCGCGCCATCCAGCGCATTCGCCACGACACCAGGCTGCGCCTACTCACGGTCACCGACATCACCGACGTGACCCCGCTGATGCGGCGGTTCCGGCTCGAAGGCGACATGACCGGCTTTGCCTCGCTCGGCCATGCCGATCATATCAAGGCCTTCTTCTTCGCCGATGGCGTAACGCCCGAACTGCCGCCGGTCGGCCCCAATGGCGCAGAATTCGCGCCGGGCACCAGGCCGCAGATGCGCGACTACACGCCGCGCGACTGGAATGTCGAGGAGGGCTGGATCGTGCTCGACTTCGTGCTGCATGGCGATGGCCCGGCCTCGGGCTGGGCGGCCTCGGCCAGGGTCGGGTCGACCCTGGTCATAGGCGGTCCGCGCGGCAGCCAGGTCGTGCCGGTAGCGTTTGACTGGTATCTGCTGGCCGGGGACGAAACCGCGCTTCCCGCCATCGGCCGCCGGATAGAGGAATTGCCCCCAGGGGCAAAAGTGGTCGCCATCGTCGAAGTCGAGGACAAGGCCGAGGAACAGAGCTTCGAGACCCAAGTCGACCTCACCATGATCTATGTCCACCGCAACGGTGCCGCCGCCGGAACCACAAGCCTCGTCCACGACGCCATCGCCGCCGCAAGCCTGCCGCAGGGCGAGGCCTATGCCTATATTGCCGGTGAGGTGACCATGGCCCGCGCCGTCAAGGCCCACTTGGTCGACCAGCGCGGCTTCAACCCCGCATGGGTCAAGGCCGCCGGCTACTGGCGCCTCGGCGTCGCCGACGCCCACGAGGATCATTAAGTCGCTCAATCCGGCTGCTTCCCGCGCCTCGAAGGCTTTTCGATCGTCACCACCTGGCTTGTCCGGGTGGTCCATGCAGACCGGCACAAGAATGGATTGCCGGGACAGGCCCGGCAATGACGCAACAGGCGATAGGCTTTTGACCCAGGCCACCTACTGCGGCTGCCCGCCCACGAACTGCACCGCCTTCGCACCGCCCGCAATGCCCGCTTCTAGGCAAGCCTCATGCGGCTCCCCCCGGAGCAGGGCGGCGACAAAACCGGCAGCAAAGGCATCGCCGGCGCCGGTCGAGTCCACCACTTTGACCACCGGCGCCGGCCGGCTCTGCACCACGCCCTCGCCGCCGCCCAGGGCCGCGCCGAACTGCCCGCGCTTGATCACGACATGGCGGAACTGCCCGCCCAGGATGCGCATCTGCGCGTCGAAATCGGCTTCGCCCGAGAGGAGTTCGGCTTCCGCCTCATTGGCAAAGAGCCAGTCCGCGGCGCCGATCCAATTGCGAAAGACGCTTGGCCCAACCTCGTCGAGAAAACCCGGTGGACGCCGGATCCACCGCCAGCGGCACGCCCCTGTCACGGGCCGCCGCCATCAGGCCCTGCACGGCGCGCCGCGGGCCGGGCGCGAAGAGGCTGTAGCCCGAGATCAGCACCAGCCCAACCCCGTCCAGCAGGCTCGCGGGCAGGTCATCCAGGCCAAGGTTGAGGTTGGCGCCGCGATCGGTGAGGAAACTGCGCTCGCCAGCCGGATCGACGATCGTGACCAGGACGCCGGTCGGCAGGTCCCTGTCACCGCCCAGCACCGGCACCACGCCACGCCCGCGGAAGTAGTTCTCGTACATGGCGCGCTCATCCGCCCCGACCCGCGCCGCGAACAGCACGTCGGCCCCGGCGGCACCCAGCCACACGGCCTGGTTGGCACCCGACCCGCCGGGACGGTTGCGGATTTCAGCCCGCCTGTCCGAGCCGGACACGATGGGCCCTTCGGGCCGGACGATGATGTCGGTCATCACGTCGCCGACAACGAGAACCCGTGCGCTCATTGAGGGCGAGCGGATAACTGGGCGGACAGGGCCACGGCGATCTGCGCGGCCACCTTTGCATTGTTCTTGACCAGCGCGATATTGCTTTCCAGCGACTTGCCGCCGGTCAACTCGAAGATCCGTTGCAGCAGGAATGGCGTCGTCGCCTTGCCCTTGATGCCCCTTGCATCGGCATCGGCGAGCGCCTGGGCTATGAAGCCCTCGATGGCGGAAGCCTCCCAGGCATCGGCCTCGGGAATGGGATTGGCGATCAGCACCCCGCCCATATGAAGGTTCCGACTGGATCATCAGCATCCGGGCAATCTCGGCCGGCGTGTCAAAGCGCTGGTCGACCATGTGGCCGCTGGTGCGGGCCCAGAAGGCGGGAAAATCCTCGGTGCCATAGCCCAGCACCGGCACGCCATTGGTCTCAAGCACTTCCAGCGTCTTGGCGATATCGAGGATCGACTTGGCGCCGGCGCAGACCACGGCCACCGGCGTACGCCCCAGTTCCTCGAGGTCGGCGGAAATGTCGAATGTGTCCTCGGCGCCGCGATGCACCCCGCCAATGCCGCCGGTCGCGAAGATGCGGATGCCGGCCAGCGCGGCGATCTGCATGGTCGTGGCCACGGTCGTGCCCGCCGTCACGCCCCGGGCGAGCAAGCTCGCCATGTCGCGGCGGCTGGCCTTGGCGGCGGCATGGCCTTCCTCGGCCAGGCGCTGCAGGTCCTCGCCCGACACGCCGACGCAAAGCCTGCCATCCATGATGGCGATGGTGGCCGGCAACCGCGCCATGGGCCCGCACCACGTCCTCCACCTCGCGCGCCATTTCGAGGTTCTGCGGATACGGCATACCATGGGTGATGATGGTGGATTCCAGCGCCACGACCGGCTTGCCGGCGGCAAGGGCCGCCTTCACATCGCCCGAGATCGAAAGATAGGCCTTTGCGCTCATTTGGGGATACTCCGAAACAGTCTCTGGGCCGCCTGAGGCGGCCGGATGGGCCGTGCTTGTGCGCCCGGCTTCGGGCGCGGTCAAGTCCCGCAAAAACTTGGGGGCCACCGCCTTGTCGGACCTGGGGTTTGACGATAATTTGCCTTTTGCAAGAGAGGGAAAGGGTACTTCGCTGACTAGGTCCAGCATTGATGGCGCATATCCGGCGCCTCGATACGCGCCCGGCTCAGGGCTGATCGCAGCGACTGTCTCCGGCGCCTCCGGGCGCCCCCTCCCGGCGTATCCAAACTCACCCTTGTCACCATTTCCGGTCTCTCGAAGATGAGGGCCCGGGGCTGAGCCGCGGCTCTTTCCGCGGATGCGCGCCCGTCGCGTCGAACCGGCCGTCCCCGAGGACGCCAATCGCCTCCACCACGGTCCCCATAGGAGACTAGACACATGAAAAAGTCGCTCGCCATTGCTCTTGGCGCCCTGATGGCCGCGAGTCCTGCTTCGCGCAGGAGGAGCCTGTCCTCAACATCTACAACTGGTCCGACTACATCGCCGAAGACACGGTAGCCAATTTCGAGGCCGAGACCGGCATCAAGGTCAACTACGACGTTTATGACAATAACGAGATCGTCGACGCCAAGCTCCTGGCCGGCAATTCCGGCTATGACATTGTCGTCCCCTCGGGCAACTTCCTCGAGCGCCAGATCCAGGCCGGTCTGATCCTGCCGCTCGACAAGTCCAAGCTGACCAATCTGGGCAATCTCGACCCGGCCGTGATGGCAACCGCCGCCAGCCAGGACCCGGACAATGCCCATGCCGTTCCCTACATGATCAACACGATCGGCCTGGGCTACAACGTGGCCAAGGTCACCGAAGCCCTGGGCGCCGATGCCGATCTCGAAAGCTGGGACCTGCTGTTCAAGCCCGAAGTGGTGGAGAAGCTGGCCGGTTGCGGCGTGGCCGTGCTCGACAGCCCGTCCGAAGTCATGGGTATCGCCCTGCACTACCTGGGCCTCGACCCCAATTCGGAAAGCGCGGACGATCTGGCCAAGGCCGAGGAACTGCTCAACTCGGTCAAGCCCTCGATCCGCTACTTCAACTCGTCCCAGTATATCGACGACCTGGGCAATGGCGAGATCTGCCTCGCGCTGGGTTATTCGGGTGATATCTTCATCGCCGCCGATGCCGCCGCCGAGGCGGGCCAGGGCAACGAGATCACCTACCTGATCCCCAAGGAAGGCGCTGCCACCCTCTTTGACTTCCTGGCCATTCCCGCCGATGCCCCGCATCCGGAAAATGCCCACAAGTTCATCGACTATATCCTGCGCCCGGAAGTCGTGGCCGCGATCACGAACTACGTGTTCTACGCCAATCCCAACCTGCCAGCGCTCGAATTCGTCGACGAGGAAGTCAAGTCGAACCCCGGCATTTACCCCCCGGCCGAGACCATCGCCAAGGCCTTCGTGATGAAGGCCCATTCCCCTGACTTCGAAGAAACGCTGACGCGCACCTGGACGCGCATCAAGACCGGTCAGTAAGACCGCTTCTCTCCGGGGCGGCGCCGCAGGCGCCGTCCCACCCACCCTTTTTCCGGTACGAGCGTCATGGCCAAAAAAACGCATCTTGCGATCGACACCCGCCCCTGGCGCGACACTGCCAACAACAAGCCCTTCGTGCGCATCAAGAACGTCTCCAAGAAATTCGGCGACGTCATAGCCGTGCACGATGTCTCGCTCGACATCTATCGCTCGGAACTGTTCTGCCTTTTGGGTGGCTCGGGTTCGGGCAAGTCCACCCTGCTGCGGATGCTGGCCGGCTTCGAGACCCCCACCTCGGGCACGATCGAGATCGACGGCCAGGACATGACCGAAGTGCCGCCCTATAACCGGCCGGTCAACATGATGTTCCAGTCCTATGCGCTCTTCCCGCATATGAGCGTCGAGCAGAACATTGCCTATGGTTTGAAGCGCGACGGCCTGCCGCGCGCCGAAATCGCCGAACGGGTCGCCGAGCTTCTCGCGCTCGTCAAGCTGCAGGACTATGGCAAGCGCAAGCCGCACCAGTTGTCCGGCGGCCAACGCCAGCGTGTCGCGCTTGCCCGGGCCCTCGCCAAGCGCCCCAAGCTGCTGCTGCTCGACGAACCCCTGGGCGCGCTCGACAAAAAGCTGCGCGAGGAAACCCAGTTCGAACTGGTCAAGATTCAGGAAAGCCTGGGCGTCACCTTCATCGTCGTCACCCACGACCAGGAGGAGGCGATGACCCTGGCCACCCGCATCGGCGTGATGAACCAGGGCGAGATCGCCATGATCGGCGAACCCACCGATATCTACGAATTCCCCAATTCCCGCTTCGTAGCAGGCTTCATCGGTTCGGTGAACATGTTCGAGGGCATCGTCACCGAGGACGAACCGGACCATGTGCGCATCCGCTCGGCCGAACTGGGCTGCGACATCTATGTTGGCCACGGCGTCGACTGCGCGCCCGAACAAATCCTGTGGTGGGCCGTGCGCCCCGAAAAGATGGTCCTGAGCCGGGAGCGGCCTGACGCCCCCCACAATGCCAATGTCACCTCGGGCGTGGTCGAGGAAATCGCTTATCTGGGCGATATCTCGGTCTATCAGGTGGCGCTCGAAAGCGGCAAGCGGCTGCGCGTCAGCCAAACCAACTCGGTGCGCGGCAACCCCGACGCCATTACCTGGGAAGAGCAGGTCTATGTCTCCTGGGACGCCGATGCCGGCTCGGTGCTGACCTCATGACCACCCGCGACCCCACCATTCCCCCGCCCCGGCGCCTCAAGCCCTGGAGCACGGTCGAAAAAAGCCTCGCCCGCGTGGGCATTACCGGCCGGATGCTGGTGCTGGCCGCGCCGGTACTCTGGCTGCTCGTCTTCTTCCTGATCCCGCTGGCCGTGGTCTTCGGCATATCGCTGACCACCAAGCAGTTCGGACGGCCACCCTATTCGCCGCTGCTGACCTCCGAGGAAGGCACGGTGCAGCTGACGCTGCATCTCAACAACTACATTCGCCTCTTCACCGACAATCTTTATGTCGCGGCCTATCTGAGCTCCATCCGCATTGCCGCCATCGCGACGGTGATTACCCTGCTCGTGGGCTATCCAATGGCCTATGCCATTGCCCGCGCGCCCGATCGCTGGCGCAACATCTTTCTCATGCTGGTGGTGCTGCCCTTCTTCACCTCCTTCCTGCTGCGCGTCTATGCGCTCACGGGCTTCATGCGTGGCAATGGCGTCATCAACCAGTTCCTTGGCCTTTTCGGCATCGAGCCGCTGGTCATGATGCAGACCGATTTCGCGGTCTATGTGGGCATTGTCTACACATACCTGCCCTTCATGATCCTGCCGCTCTATACGACCCTGGTGAAGCTCGACGTTTCCCTGTTCGAGGCCTCGGCGGATCTCGGCGCTCGGCCCATTCACACCTTCCTCTTCGTCACACTGCCGCTCTCGCTGCCCGGCATTGTTGCCGGATCCATGCTGGTCTTCATTCCCGCCATCGGCGAATTCGTCATTCCCTCGCTGCTCGGCGGCCCGGAAACCCTCATGATTGGCCGCGTGCTCTGGGATGAGTTCTTTGCCGCCACCAATTGGCCACGCGCTTCGGCTGTTGCCGTCGCCATGCTGGTCGTCGTGGTCGTACCGATCATGTTGTTGCAGCGCGCCCAGGGCGCGGTGGTGGAGAAGTAGAATGAAGCGGGGCTGGTTCCTTCCCATCGCAGCGGCTTTGGGCTTTTCGTTTCTCTATGCGCCCATCGTTTCGCTGGTGATTTTCTCGTTCAACGAGTCGAGCCTGGTCACCGTCTGGTCGGGGTTTTCGACCAAGTGGTATGGGGCGCTGTTCAGCGATCCGCAATTGCTCGGCGCTGCCTGGCTGAGCTTGCAGATCGCGGCATTGGCGGCCTCCATTGCGCTTGTTCTGGGCACATTGGCCGCCGTCGCCCTCGTTCGCTTCCGCCGCTTCCGTGGCCGCACCTTGTTCTCGGGCATGGTCTCGGCGCCGCTGGTCATGCCCGATGTCATTACCGGCCTGTCGCTGCTGCTGCTTTTCGTGGCCATGGAGAGCCTGCTCGGCTGGCCGCAGGGGCGCGGTATGCTCACCATCGTCATCGCCCACGCCACCTTCTGCACCGCCTATGTCTGCGTCGTGGTGCAGTCGCGTCTTTCCGATTTCGACCGGAGCCTCGAGGAAGCGGCCATGGATCTGGGCGCCTCGCCTGTCCGTACCTTCTTCGATATCACCCTGCCCATCATCGCGCCGGCCCTGGTCTCGGGCTGGCTGCTGGGCTTTACCCTCTCGCTCGACGACCTGGTCATCGCCAGCTTCGTCTCCGGCCCCGGCTCCTCGACCCTGCCCATGGTGATCTTTTCAAAGGTGCGCCTTGGCGTCTCGCCCGACGTCAACGCGCTCGCCACCATCATCATCGGCATCGTGGCCCTGGGCGTCCTGGCAGCGACCATCATCCAGCTGCGCAGCAAGCCCAGGAAGGCGAGTGCCTGAAACATCCGGGCTACTGCCTGATCAGGCACAGCAACGATAATCGGTCCGCCATGACGTCAAGGCAGATACGGGCGGGCTCCTCCCCTTCTGGGGAGGCTAGTGGGATCGGGTGACCTATGCCTCGTCCCAAATCACCTTCAACGCCTCCGGCAAGGCTTTCCGCAATTCATCCGCATCGAAAGGCTCGCTCTCGGTTTTGATCACCCATAGCACGTCGCGGGTGAGCCCATCTGGCATATGGATATGCGGGAGGAGCCGTAGGGCCAACGCAGCTTCGAAACCGGCGAGATCGGGTGTTGCAAGGGGGTCACTAGGCTTCCAGTCCTGGTAGAAGACGCCTCTCTGCACTGCCGGCAGGTGATTGCCGAAGCGCGCAATATCTTCCAGCGGCAGGCGCGCCCTTAACTCGTGCAACGCTCCGCGCAGACAGGCAAAGGTGATGTTGTTGGTCTCGAGCATCGCCTTTTCCTTCAGAGCCGCCTGCCAGCGGGCAATGCTTTCATTGGCGTATTTCACGTCGCGCGGATTGGTCATGTCCCTCATGCTCACAAAATTCGTGACTATCCAACGACTGGACAGACGCGCAAATCAGGCGCAAGCTCATATCATGTTCAACCAATGCAAAGGAGGTGATCCAGTGTCTTATGAGATTTTGGCTCTTGAGGAAGGTCTGGGTTTTGGCGTGCTGACTGGGAGTGATCTCGGCTAACGACACCCACCTCCACGGCTCTCAAGGCCGATAAGCTCGGGAAGGGCCGTCCGCAAGGGCGGCCCTTTTCCGTTGCGCCAGGGGCTTTACCCATGACGCACAATGTCTTGACGGAAGCCCGCAAGCCATTGATACCGCTTCCAGCATTTTCCTCTGGAGGCAGCCTTGTCCGCGGCCAATTTCGTCCTCACCCTCTCCTGCACCGACCGGCCCGGGATTGTCGCCGCCGTCACCACCGAGCTGGCGGCCCTCAAGGCCAATATTGCCGAGAGCAATCAGTTCTGGGACCGCGAGACCGGCCGCTTCTTCATGCGCCTGGCTTTCACCGCGCCCGAGGGTGTCGGCCGCGAGACAATCGAAAAGGCGTTGAAGTCCCCCATAGAGCGCTTCGACATGAAGACCGCGCTTTCCGACGAAGGCCGCAGGAAGCGCGTGGTCATCCTGGTCTCCAAGTTCGACCACACCCTGTTGCACCTGCTCTACCAGATCCGCGTCGGCTGGCTCGATGCCGAGGTTGCCGCCGTCATCTCCAATCATGAAGATGCCCGCAAGATCGCCGAGGATGCCGGCATCCCCTTCCATTACCTGCCGGTCAGTAAGGACACCAAGGCCGACCAGGAGGCTCAGGTGCTCGACATCGTCAAGTCGTCGGGCGCCGATCTCGTCGTGCTGGCCCGCTACATGCAGGTTTTGAGCGACAATCTCTCCACCCGACTCTTCGGCCAGGTCATCAATATCCACCACTCGTTCCTGCCCAGCTTCAAGGGCGCCAAGCCCTATCACCAGGCCCACGAGCGCGGCGTCAAGATCATCGGCGCCACCGCCCACTACGTGACGCCGGACCTCGACGAAGGCCCGATTATTGAGCAGGAAACCGCCCGCGTCACCCATGCCATGAGCCCCGACGACCTCATCGCCGCCGGCCGCGACATCGAAAGCCGGGTCTTGGCCCGCGCCGTCAAGCTGCATCTGGAAAGCCGTGTCATGCTCAATGGCAGGAAGACCGTGGTGTTTGGGTAGCCTCGCAGACGGTTCGCGCAGCGAATGCATGGCGCCGGTGGCGCCGTGCAAATCAAGAAGGCCATGAGAGCTAGACTCGAATGGCTCACTCCCCTTTGGGCGAAAGGTCGGCGGCGGACATCGCTGAACCACTCTGTCATCCACGCGAAGCGGGTACCTCCGTACACGATGGCGTTCGCGGTTCAGGCCTCGGTGCCTCCTGAAACGCCGTGCCGTCCTCGGGCTTGACCCGGGGACTACTCACAACGCCACAAGCGTGTCGGCAGGCCCTCGGATCAAGTTCGAGGGCGGAACGGTGATTCTCGATA
>JANSWA010000177.1:0-34681 GCA_028015225.1 Carex myosuroides | reverse complement strand
TGGGATGCCGTACCAGAAGCGTGAGTTGCTCACCAGCATGTAGTCCAGCACGCCATGGTTGGTTTCGCTGATGAAGGGCTGCACTTCGTGCAGTTTCTGACTGTAGATGTTCGACCAGGGATTTTCCGCGCCCTGCACCTGACCGCTCTGCAGCGCCTTGAACACTTCTGCGAAGGGCAGTTTCTGGGTGCTGGCCCCGACCTGGCGGAATTGCGCCTCCAGCACCGCTGATGGCTGGATGCGGAAGCTCAGGCCGTTGGCGTCGCCGGGCGTATGCAGCGCGCGGGTCGCCGACAGCTGCTTCATGCCGTTATGCCAATAGGCCAGGCCGACGATGTTGTGATCTTCCATCGAGCGCAGCAACTGGCGGCCCTTGGAACGTTTCTGGAAGCGGTTGACGGCCTCGATGTCATCGAACAGGAAGGGCAGGTCGAACACCTGCAGTTGCTTGGTGTACTGCTCGAACTTGGCCAGCGAGGGCGCCAGCAGCTGCACTTCATTGTTGCGCAGCGCCTCGAGCTCGTTGGCGTCGCCGTAGAGGCTGGAGTTCGGGTAGACCTCGACCTTCACCTTGCCGCCCAGACGCTCTTCCACCAGTTGTTTGAACATCAACGCGCCTTGGCCCTTGGGGGTGCCATCGGCGACGACGTGGGAGAATTTGATCAGGATAGGTTCATCGGCCAGTGCCGTGGCGGCACCGAAAGAGGCTAACGCCAGGGCGCAAGCGGCCAGGGCGCGGACTGGATTGAACATACTGCTTCCTTTCTTCTTATCGGTTGCGGTGCCTTGGCAGGCGCCTCGTGTTGGTCGCTCCGCTGTTCTGTTGGGGATAGGCAGCACCCCGGACAGCTCCGAGCTGGGTCTTGCATGGCAAGGGTTATGCCATTGTGGCGATTTTTCGCCAGCCTGCTTGGGGCGTTAAAAGGCATGTGATCTGGCGCACAGCGGGTGGCGGATAACCGCCATCTGCAGGCGGGCGTGGAGCGGAAAGTTGCCGGTGCGCAGGCTGCCTGTCGGCGCCTGTTATGCTGTGCCCTCGTCTTAACCCAGGAGTGCCCCGATGAGTTGGTCCGCTCAGCAGTATTCCCTGTTCGAACGCCAGCGTACCCGTCCGGTGCATGACTTGCTGGCAGCGGTACCTCGCGATGGTATCGAGCTGGCCGTCGATCTGGGCTGCGGCCCCGGCAATTCCACTGCCGTATTGCAGGCGCATGCGCCACAAGCGCGAGTGATCGGTATCGATAGCAGCGAAGACATGCTGCGCGCGGCGCGTGAGCGCCTGCCAAAGGTCAGCTTTCAGCTGGCAGATATCCAGCACTGGCAGGCCGAGCGCGCGCCGCAGCTGATCCTGGCCAACGCCTCACTGCAATGGTTGCCCGATCACGCGCAGCTCTATCCGCGCTTGCTCGCGCAGTTGTCGCCCGGTGGCTGGTTGGCGATTCAGACGCCGGACAACCTGCAGGAGCCGGTGCACCGCCTGGCCCGTGAGGTAGCCGCTGACGGCCCGTGGGCGGCGCGTATCGGCGAGGTGCGTCATGCCGAGCGGCACAGGGCGCAGACCTACTACGATATCTCGGCGCCCACGCCAGCGAGCTGGATATCTGGCGCACCACGTACTTCCATGTGTTGGACGATGCTGCTGCGGTAGTGGAGTGGTTCAAGTCCACTGCACTGCTGCCGTTTTTGCAGCCATTGGATGCCGGGCAACAGGCCGCATTTCTGGAACGCTACCAGGCAGCGATCACCGAGGCCTATCCGGCGCAGGCCGATGGCCGGGTGTTGTTGCCGTTTCCACGGCTGTTCCTGGTCGCGCGGCGCTAACGCAACACGCTGTCACGGCTAAAGCCCCTCCCACAATTCACCATGAACCTGTGTGGGAGAGGCTTTAGCCGCGCCCCTTAAAAGAAAGCCCCCGCATCTGCGGGGGCTTTTCCTTTACGGGGCTTCGCTTACTGCGCCAGTGCGACCAGTCCGGCGTGCTGCACCAGTTCCAGCAGTGGCTGCGGGTACACGCCGAGGAAGAAGGCGAGCAGGGCGACCACCAGCAGCATGATGCCGCCGGCGCGCTGGCCCCAGTCGAAAGGCGCGTCGTGGCGATGCAGGTTGGGTTCGCGCATGAACAGGGTGACCATCACCCGCAGGTAATAGAACACGCCGATGGCGCTGCCCAGCACCATGGCGCCGAGCAGCCACCACAGTTGCGCTTCGACACCGGCAGCGATCACGTAGAACTTGCCGATGAAGCCTGCGGTCAGCGGAATGCCAGCCAGCGACAGCATCATCACCGTGAGCACGGCGGTCAGGTACCGGCGGCGCCAGAACAGGCCACGGTATTCGTACAGCGCATCGGCATCGCGGCCGCTATAGGGCGTGGACATCAGGGTGATTACACCGAAGGCGCCCAGGCTGGTCAGCACGTAGGTGGCCAGGTACACGCCCACGGCTTCCACCGCCAGGCCCTTGCTCGCGACCAATGCCACCAGCAGGTAACCGAAGTGAGCGATGGAGGAATAACCCAGCAGGCGCTTGAGGTTGTTCTGCAGCAGCGCCAGCAGGTTACCGACGAGGATCGAGGCGATGGCGATCAGGGTCAGCAGCTCGCTCAGCCAACCGCCGCTCATGGCCGGAGATATCTGGTACAAGGCGCAGCAGCACGGCGAATACCGCTATCTTGCTGGCGGTGGCCAGGAAGGCCGCCACCGGTGCCGGGGCGCCTTCGTAGACGTCCGGCGTCCACAGGTGGAAGGGCACCAGTGACAGCTTGAAGGCCAAGCCGATCAACATCATGCCGATGCCGATCTGCACCAGTTGGCTGCTTTCACGCATCAGGCTGGCGCCGATATCGGCGAAGGCCAGATTGCCAGACTCGGCATACAGCAACGCCATGCCGAACAGCAGGAAGGCGCTGCCTGCGGCCGACAACACCATGTACTTGATGCCGGCTTCCAGCGAGCGCTTGTTGAAGAAGGCATAGGCGATCATGCCGTAGGTCGGTACCGACAGCAGTTCCAGGCCAATGAACAGGCTGGCCAGGTGCTGCGCGCTGACCAGCACCAGACCACCGGCAGCGGAGAGCAGCACCAGCAGGTACAGCTCCTCGCGGTTGCCCGGATAGCCCTTGCCCGAATCGCCGCCCAGGTAGGCATGGATCAGCGTGATGCAGGCCAGGCTGGCCGCTAGTACCAGGGCCATGTAGTAGCAGGCGAAGGTGTCAATCAGCAGCAGCGGGGTAACCTCTAGCGGCGCCACCTCCAGCGTCGGAATCAGCGACAGCAGCGCCAGGTTCAGGCCCACCACCGAGAGGATGAATGTCACCGTGTGATTGCGCTTGGCGGCGATGGCCAGCATCACCACGACTGCGGTAAGGCTGGTCACCAGCAGCGGCAGCAGGGCGATCAGGTGTTGCAGGGTGAAGTCGACAGCGTGATGTTCCATGAGTCTCTAATCCTTACCCTTACCGGCCCGAGGCGAGTTGATCGAGGGCGCCAGCCATCCACTGCTGCACGCCGTGCATGCTGGCAGCGGAGGTGTCGAGCACCGGTTGCGGGTAAACGCCAAGCAGAATCAGCAGTACGCCTAGGCCGAGCACCATGGCCAGCTCGCGCGGTTTGAGGCCGGGCAGCGGCGCGTCCTGTTGCACCGGGCCGAAGTAGGCGCGGTGAATCATCGCCAGGGCGTACACCGAGCCGAGCACCAGGCCGGTGGCCGCCAGCACCACGACCCAGGGCGCAGCGGGGAAGCTGCCGATCAGAATGAGGAACTCGCCGACAAAGTTGCCGGTGCCGGGTAGGCCCAGCGCGGCTGCGGCGAAGAACAGGCTGATGGCCGGCAGCCAGGGCATGCGCGCCCAGATCCCGCCCATCTGGCGCAGATCACGGGTGTGCACGCGCTCGTAGAGCTGGCCGCAGAGGATGAACAGCGCGGCGGCGGACAGGCCGTGGGCGACCATCTGCACCACCGCGCCCTGCAGAGCGATCTGGCTGCCCGAATAGATGGCGATCAGCACGAAGCCCATGTGCGAGACGCTGGAGTAGGCCACCAGGCGCTTGATATCGGTCTGCGCGAACGACAGCAGGGCGCCGTAGACGATGGCGAATACACCGAGCCACTGGGCAATCGGCGCGAACTCCGCCGAGGCGTTGGGGAACAGCGGCAGGGCGAAGCGCAGCAGGCCGTAGGCGGCGGTTTTCAGCAGGATACCGGCCAGGTCTACCGAGCCGGCGGTGGGCGCCTGAGCGTGGGCGTCCGGCAGCCAGGAGTGCACCGGCACTACCGGGAACTTCACCGCGAAGGCAACGAAGAAACCCAGCATCAGCAGGTATTCGGTACCCGGCGCTAGTTGGGTCTTCAGCAGATCGGCGTAGTTGAAGCTGAGCACGCCGGTCTGGTTGAAGTGCACGAACACCAGGGCCAGGATCGACACCAGCATGACCAGGCCGCTGGCCTGGGTGAAGATGAAGAACTTGGTGGCGGCGGTGATACGGGTGCGACCGTCGCTGCCGCTATGACCCCAGAGCGCGATGAGGAAATACATCGGCACCAGCATCATTTCCCAGAAGAAGAAGAACAGGAACAGGTCGACGGCGAGGAACACACCAACCACGCCGCCGAGAATCCACATGAGGTTGAGGTGGAAGAAGCCGACGCGGTTCTGGATCTCGTTCCACGAGCAGAGCACCGAGAGCACGCCGAGCAGGCCGGTAAGCACCACCATCAGCACCGACAGACCGTCCATCGCCAGGTGGATGGTAATGCCCATCCGCGGGATCCAGTCGATAACGAACTCGTGGGCCCAGCGCGGGCCGCCGTCCGGGGCCGGCGCCAGGGTGAAGTCACCGCTGACCCACAGCCACAGGCTCAGGCCGAACAGCAGGCCCATGGTGATCAGCGCGATCCAGCGCGGCAGGACGTGGCCGAAGCGCTCGCCTTGCCAGCACAGCAGGCCGCCGATGAAGGGGATCAGGATTAGCCAGGGCAGAATCATCAGGCTGTTTTCCTTAACTCAAAAAGAGGATGGCGGCGAGCACCAGCACGGCGCCCCCGGCGATCGAAGCGGCATACCAGCGCACCTGGCCGGTTTCGCTGCGCACCAGTGCGGCGTTGCCGCCACGCGCGAGCAGCGGAATCAGGCCGATGCTGCGGTCGATGGGGTCGCGGCGCAGCAGGTGGCAAAGCAGCAGGTAAGGGCGCACGAACAGCTTGTCGTAGAGCCAGTCGAAGCCCCAGGCGGCGAACCACAGGGCGCTCAATAGACGGCCTGGTGCGCTCTGCGCCACGGCAGAGGCAACGCGGCGCCGGCCGAGGAAGAGCAGGGCGGCGATGACGATACCGCTCACCGCGATCAGTCCCGACAGCAGTTCCAGGCTGTGCTTGGCCTCGCCACCAGCATGGCCGACGCTTTGCGGCAGCACTCCAGCCAGCGGCGGGGTGATCCAGGCGCCAATGAAGGTCGACAGCACGATCAGCACCAGCAGCGGCAGGTTGTGGGCGATCCCATGACCGGCGTGCGCCTCGGTCTTCTGTTCGCCATGGAAGGCGATGAAGATCAGGCGGAAGGTGTAGATCGAGGTCAGGAAGGCACCAACCAGGCCAGCGTAAAGCAGCTCGCTATGGCCGCTGGCGAAGGCCTCCCAGAGGATTTCATCCTTGGAGTAGAAGCCGGCGGTCAGCAGCGGCAGGGCGGCCAGCGCCGCGCCGCCTACCACGAAGCTGGCGTAGGCCAGCGGCAGCTTCTTCCACAGACCACCCATCTTGAAGATGTTCTGCTCGTGGTGGCAGGCGTGGATCACTGCACCGGAAGCGAGGAACAGCAGGGCCTTGAAGAAGGCGTGGGTCATCAGGTGGAAGATCGCTGCGTCCCAGGCGCCAACGCCGAGGGCGAGGAACATGTAGCCGATCTGGCTCATGGTCGAGTAGGCGAGGATGCGCTTGATGTCGGTCTGCACCAGTGCGGCGAAACCGGCCAGCACCAGGGTCACACCGCCAACGACGCCGACCAGTTCGAGAATCTCCGGGGTCAGCAGGAACAGGCCGTGGGTACGGGCGATCAGGTAGACGCCCGCGGTCACCATGGTCGCCGCGTGGATCAGCGCCGACACCGGGGTCGGGCCGGCCATGGCGTCGGCCAGCCAGGTCTGCAATGGCAATTGGGCGGATTTACCCACCGCGCCGCCGAGCAGCATCAGGGTGGCGACCCACAACCAGGCGTCACCGGCCACGTACTGCTGCTGCTGCGCCCCGCACCATCAGCTCCTGGATGTTCAGGGTGCCGAGGTTGATGAACAGCAGAAACATGCCGATCATCAGGAACACATCGCCGATACGGGTGACGATAAACGCCTTGAGCGCCGCGTTACCGTTGGCACGTGCTTGTAGTAGAAGCCGATCAGCAGGTACGAGCACAGGCCCACGCCTTCCCAGCCGAAGAACAGCACCAGCAGGTTGTCGCCGAGTACCAGCAGCAACATGCTGAAGATGAACAGGTTGGTGTAGGCGAAGAAGCGCGAATAGCCTTCCTCGCCGCGCATGTACCAGCTGGCGAACAGGTGGATGAGGAAACCCACGCCGGTGACCACGCCGAGCATGGTGGCGGACAGGCCATCCAGATGCAGGGTGAAGCTCGGCGCCAGGCCTTCGACGCTCATCCACTGCCACAAGGTCAGGCTGTAGGCGCCGTCAGCCGGCGGATTGCCGAGAAAGGCGGCAATGACCCAGGCGGCGCTGGCGGCCGCCAGGCCGATGGAGCCGACACCGATCACCGCACTGGTGTTTTCCGAGAAGCGTCCGCGCGAGAAGGCCAGCAGCAGCCAGCCGAGCAGCGGGAAGAATAGAGTCAGGGCTAGAAGGTTCATCCGCGCATCTCGCTGGCAGCGTCGATATCCAGAGTGTTGAAGCGGCGATACAGCTGCAGCAGGATCGCCAGGCCGATGCTGGCCTCGGCGGCTGCCAGGGTGATCACCAGAATGAACATCACCTGGCCGTCAGCCGCGCCCCAACGGGCGCCGGCAACCACGAAGGCCAGTGCAGCGGCGTTCATCATCACTTCCAGGCTCATCAGGATGAACAGGATGTTGCGCCGCACCATCAGACCGACCAGGCCGATGCAGAACAGCACGCCGGCCAGGGCCAGGCCGTGTTCGAGTGGGATGCCGGTCATACGGTTGGCTCCTTGGCGTCATGGCGGCCCAGGTGGTAGGCAGCGACCAGTGCGGCGAGCAGCAGCATGGAGGCCAGCTCCACGGCCAGCAGGTAGGGGCCGAACAGGCTGATGCCGACGGCCTTGGCTTCCACTGTGGTGTGACCGATATGGGCGTCGCTGACATGATTCAGCAGCACATAGAGCAACTGGCCCAGCAACAGGGCGCTGAGAATCGCCGGGCCGACCCAGATGCCAGGCGTCAGCCACCGGCGCTCCTGGTCGGCGGCAGCCGGGCCAAGGTTGAGCATCATCACCACGAAGACGAACAGCACCATGATGGCGCCGGCGTAGACGATGATTTCCAGTGCGCCGGCAAAGGGCGCGCCAAGGGCGAAGAACACCATCGACACCGCCAGCAGCGAGACGATGAGGTAGAGCAGGGCATGTACCGGGTTGGTGTTGGTGACCACACCCACCGTCGATGCCACCGCCACACCGGCGGCGAAGTAGAACGCGAATTCCATCAGAAGCTCCTCAAGGCAGCAGGCTCTTCACGTTGATCGGCTCGGCCTCGTTCTGCGCGGCGCCTTTCGGCTTGCCGGCAATGGCCATACCGGCAACGCGGTAGAAGTTGTAATCCGGGTTCTTCCAGGGCCGCTGATCAGCAGGTCTTCCTTCTCGTACACCAGATCCTGACGCTTGAACTCGCCCATCTCGAAATCGGGGGTGAGCTGGATCGCGGTGGTCGGGCAGGCTTCCTCGCACAGGCCGCAGAAGATGCAGCGCGAGAAGTTGATGCGGAAGAACTCCGGGTACCAGCGACCGTCGTCGGTCTCGGCCTTCTGCAGCGAGATGCAGCCCACCGGGCAAGCCACGGCGCACAGGTTGCAGGCCACGCAGCGTTCCTCGCCGTCGGGGTCGCGGGTCAGGACGATGCGGCCACGGTAGCGCGGCGGCAGGTAGACCGGTTCTTCCGGGTATTGCAGGGTGTCGCGCTTGCGAAAACCATGGCTGAAGACCATGGCCAGGCTGCGCAGTTGGGTGCCGGTACCGACCAGCACGTCCCAGATGTACTTGAACATTGCTTTTCTCCTTACTGGGCCGTGGCCAGCACGACGGCGCCGGTCACCAGCAGGTTGATCAGGGTCAGCGGCAGGCAGAACTTCCAGCTGAAGGCCATGACCTGGTCATAGCGCGGGCGTGGGATCGACGCGCGCAGCAGGATGAAGATCATGATGAAGAAGGCCGTTTTCAGCGCGAACCAGAAGAACGGAATCTGCGGCAGGATGCCGAACGGGCCGTGCCAGCCACCGAAGAACAGGGTTACCAGCAGCGCCGACACAGTGACGATGGCCACGTACTCGCCGACGAAGAACATGCCCCATTTCATCCCGGCGTATTCGATGTGGTAACCGTCTGCCAGCTCCTGCTCGGCTTCCGGCTGGTCGAACGGGTGACGGTGGGTCACGGCCACGGCTGCGATGAAGAAGGTACAGAAACCGAAGAACTGCGGAATGATGAACCACAGGTTCTGCGCCTGGTAATCGACGATGTCGCGCATGTTGAACGAGCCGACCTGCGCCACCACGCCCATCAGCGCCAGGGCCAGGAACACCTCGTAGGAGATGGTCTGGGCCGAGGCACGCAGGCTGCCGAGCAGGGCGAACTTGTTGTTGCTCGACCAGCCGGCGAACAGCACGGCGTAGACCGACAAACCTGCCATGGCGAAGAAGAACAGGATGCCGATGTTCAGATCCGCCACGCCCCAGGTCGGGGTGATGGGGATGATGGCGAAGGCCATCAGCATCGCCGAGAAGGCGATCATCGGTGCCAGGATGAATATGAACTTGTCGGCGAACGGCGGCGTCCAGTCCTCCTTGAAGAACATCTTGATCATGTCGGCGGCGATCTGGAACATGCCGAACGGCCCCACGCGGTTGGGGCCGTAACGATCCTGCCACCAGCCGAGCAGGCGGCGCTCGATGAAGCTCAGCAGTGCGCCGCAGACCACTACCACCAGCAGGATGACGATGGCCTTGAGTACCGCAATGACGATCTCGATCAGTTCGGGCGTCAACCAGCTCATTGCGCGGCCTCCTGCAGCAGGGTCACGCTGGCACCGGCGACTGCTGCCGGAATGCCCGGCAAGCCAACCGGCAGGCCGACCAGACCGACGGCCAGATCATCACGTACTTGCAGCGGCAAGCGCAGCGCCTGACCGTTGACGCGCAGGGCCAGCAGTGCACCGTCGTTCACCCCCAGGCGTGCCGCTTCATCGCGGGCCAGGGCCACGTAGGGCTCGGGCATGCGTTCCTGAATGGGTTTGGCGCGTGCGGAGTTTTCCTCGCTGCCGAACAGGTGGTGCAGTGGCGCCACCTGCCAGGTACCGGCTGCCGGGTTGAACGCGGCATTCACGGCGAACCAGGGCAGGACGTTACCGGCGGCTTCCAGCAGGCGCACGCCAGGGTCGCCGGCACGCAGATGACCACCGACCTCGTCCTGGAACTTGTTCCAGGCCTGCGGCGAGTTCCAGCCCGGCGACCAGGCGAACGGAATCTGCTGCCGATCTTCCTTGCTGCCGGCGTAGCCTTCCATGGAGAAGGCGAAAGCGCTGTCCTGATCCTGCGGCTGACGGGGCTCGTGCACGCTGATATTGGCGCGCATGGCGGTGCGGCCACTGTAGCGGTGCGGCTCGCGGGCGAGCTTGAGGCCCTTGATGCGGAACGAGGCGCTCGGTGCGGCGTCCTTGATCCCGGCCAACAGCGGGTTGCTGGCGGCGCAGGCCTCGGTGACCTGATCCAGTTGCGTCCAGTCCACGGCCTTGCCTTGCAGGGTGCTGTGCAGCGCGTGCAGCCAGCGCCAGCCTTCGCGGATCAGAATATTGCTGTCGTAGTAGCTCGGCTCATAGACCTGGAAGAAGCGCTGGGCGCGACCTTCGAGGCTGACCAGGGTGCCGTCGCCTTCGGCGAAGCTCGCCACCGGCAGCAGCAGGTGGGCGCGTTCGCTGGTGGCGGTGCGCTGGTGATCGGCGACGATCACCACCTGCGCAGCGCTGAGCGCTACATCGACCTTGGCGGCATCGGCGCGGCGGTACAGGTCGTTTTCCAGCACGATCACGGCGTCGGCCTGGCCGTTGCTCAGCGCATCGAGCGCGGCATCGACGGACTCGCCACCGAGCAGGGCCAGACCCAGGCTGTTGGCTTCGGGCACCACCAGGCTCAGCGAGCCGTTCTTCTCGCGGTTCTTCAGCGCGCTGGCGATATTGGCGGCGGCCTCGATCAGGGCTTTGTCGCCCAGCGAAGCGCCGGAAACGATCAGCGGGCGCTTGGCTGCCAGCAGGGCATCGGCGATGCGCTGTACCAGCGCTTGCGCCTCGGCTTCCAGGCCATCGACGGCTGGTGCGCTCGGGTCGATGGCGTGGGCCACGGCGAAACCGATGCGGGCCAGGTCGGCCGGAGCGGCATGTACGCTTTCGGCAGCCACATCTTCCAGGCGTGTTTCACCGATGCTGGCGATGAACAGCGGATGCAGAGCGTGTTGTGCGACGTTCTGCACGGCGGCCATGTGCCAGTCCTGAATGCGCGCACCGGCAGCGATCTCGGTGGCCTTGCCCTTGACCGCCTGGCGCAGGGCCAGGGCCATGCGTGCGGCGGTCTGGGTCAGGTCTTCGCCGAGGACGAAGATGGCGTCGTGTAGCTCGACATCGCGCAGGGTCGGCGTCGGCAGCGGGCCGTTTTGCAGTATGTCGCGGATCAGGCGGATATTGGCCAGTTCGCTAGCGGCGATGCCGCTATAGAAGTTGCTGGCGCCTACCATTTCGCGCAGGGCGAAGTTGGCTTCCAGGCTGGCGCGCGGCGAGCCGATGCCGATCACACGCTTGCCCTTGAGCAACTCGGCGGCCTTGTCCAGCGCGGCATCGATGCCGATGACCTGGCCAGCCAGCAGCGGCTGACGCGGGCGATCTGCATTGTTGACGTAGCCATAGCCGAAGCGGCCACGGTCACAGAGGAAGTACTGGTTCACCGAGCCGTTGAAGCGGTTCTCGATACGGCGCAGCTCGCCGTAGCGCTCACCGGGGCTGATGTTGCAGCCGCTGGAGCAGCCATGGCAGATGCTCGGGGCGAATTGCATGTCCCACTTGCGGTTGTAGCGCTCGGAGTGGGTCTTGTCGGTGAACACGCCGGTCGGGCAGACCTCGACCAGGTTGCCGGAGAACTCGCTTTCCAGCGTACCGTCTTCTACGCGGCCGAAGTACACGTTGTCGTGCGCGCCGTAGACGCCCAGGTCTGTGCCGCCGGCGTAATCCTTGTAGTAGCGCACGCAGCGGTAGCAGGCGATGCAGCGGTTCATCTCGTGGGCGATGAAGGGGCCGAGTTCCTGGTTCTGGTGGGTACGCTTGGTGAAGCGATAACGACGGGCGTTGTGCCCGGTCATCACCGTCATGTCCTGCAGGTGACAGTGACCGCCTTCCTCGCACACCGGGCAGTCGTGCGGGTGGTTGGTCATCAGCCATTCGACGACGCTGGCGCGGAACGCCTTGGATTCCTCGTCGTCGATGCTGATCCAGGTGTTGTCGGTGGCAGGCGTCATGCAGGACATGACGATGCGACCACGGGTGTCGTTCTCGTCGTTGTACTGTTTGACCGCGCACTGGCGGCATGCTCCGACGCTGCCAAGCGCCGGGTGCCAGCAGAAGTAGGGGATATCGAGTCCGAGGGACAGGCAGGCCTGCAGGAGGTTGTCTGCACCATCGACTTCGAAATCTTTGCCGTCTACGTGGATAGTGGCCATTTCTTTAAGTCTTCGTTTACCCGCTGGTTAAAGCGGCTGGCTAAGGGAATTCGTCTGTTCAGCTCGCGGTCGCCGGCGTGCGGGGCGTACTCGCCACCTGGGCCACACCGGCCTCGAACTCTTCACGGAAATACTTGATGGCACTGCCCAACGGCTCCACGGCGCCTGGCGCATGCGCGCAGAAGGTCTTGCCTGGGCCGAGGAAGTTGACCAGACCGAGCAGGGTCTGGATGTCTTCGGCAGTGCCTTGCTTGCGCTCCAGGGCGCGGAGGATCTTCACGCTCCACGGCAGGCCGTCGCGGCATGGCGTGCACCAGCCGCAGGACTCGCGGGCGAAGAACTCTTCCATGTTGCGCAGCAGGGAAACCATGTTGATCGAGTCGTCGACCGCCAGCGCCAGGCCGGTGCCCATGCGCGTGCCGACCTTGCCGATGCCACCGGCGTACATCTGTGCCTCGAGGTGCTCGGGCAGCAGGAAGCCGGTACCGGCACCGCCAGGCTGCCAGCACTTGAGCCTGTAGCCGTCACGCATGCCGCCAGCATAGTCCTCGAACAGCTCGCGGGCAGTGATACCGAAAGGCAGTTCCCACAGACCGGGGTTCTTCACCTTGCCGGAGAAACCCATCAGCTTGGTGCCGTGGTCTTCGCTGCCCGGACGGGCGAGGCCCTTGTACCAGTCCACACCCTGGCCAATGATGGCCGGCACGTTGCACAGGGTTTCGACGTTGTTGACGCAGGTGGGCTTGCCCCACACGCCGACAGCAGCCGGGAAGGGCGGCTTGGCGCGCGGGTTGGCACGGCGACCTTCCAGCGAGTTGATCAGCGCGGTTTCTTCGCCGCAGATGTAGCGGCCGGCGCCGGTGTGCACGAACAGCTCGAAATCGAAGCCTGAGCCGAAGATGTTCTTGCCGAGCAGGCCGGCAGCCTTGGCTTCGTCGATGGCGCGGTTGAGGTTGGCCGCGGCGTCGACGTACTCGCCGCGCAGGAAGATGTAGCCGCGATAGGCCTTGAGCGCACGCGCCGAAATCAGCATGCCTTCCACCAACAGGTGGGGCAGCTGTTCCATGAGCATGCGGTCTTTCCAGGTGTTGGGCTCCATTTCGTCCGCATTGCACAGCAGGTAGCGGATGTTCATGGATTCGTCGGCCGGCATCAGGCCCCACTTCACGCCCGTGGGGAAGCCTGCACCGCCACGGCCCTTGAGTCCGGATTCCTTGACGGTCTGCACGATGTCGGCCTGCGCCATCTCGGTCAGCGCCTTGCGTGCGGCCGCGTAGCCGTTCTTCTGCTGGTATTCCTCCAGCCATACCGGCTGGGCGTCATCACGCAGGCGCCAGGTCAGCGGGTGGGTTTCTTCGCTGCGGGTAATGCGGTTGGCTGGGCCGATGGAGGTCAGGGTCTTCATTTGTAGTCCTCCAGCAGCTTGGCGACGCCGTCGGGTTGAACGTCGCCGAAGGTGTCGTCGTCGATCATCAACGCCGGAGCCTTGTCGCAGTTGCCCAGGCAGCACACCGGCAGCAGGGTGAAACGCTCATCGCTGGTGGTTTGGCCAAGGCCGATGCCAAGCTGCTTCTGCATCTCACTGACCACCGATTCATGGCCGCCGATGTAGCAGGTCATGCTGTCGCACACGCGAATCACGTGGCGACCGACGGGCTGACGGAAAATCTGGCTGTAGAAGGTGGCCACTCCTTCGACGTCGCTGGCAGGAATGCCGAGAATCTCGCCAATGGCGTCAGCAGCGCCATCTGGCACCCAGCCGCGTTGCTTCTGCACGATCTTCAGCGCCTCGATGCTGGCGGCGCGCGGGTCTTCGTAGTGATGCATCTCGTGCTCGATGGCCGAGCGCTCGGTTTCGCTGAGGGTGAAACGGTCGGTCTGAATTAGCGTGCTCATGATCAGCGGTCCACGTCGGCCATGACGAAGTCGATACTGCCCAGATAGGCGATCAGGTCCGCCACCATGCTGCCGCGAATCACCGAAGGGATCTGCTGCAGGTGGGCGAAGCTGGGGGTGCGAATCCGGGTGCGGTAGCTCATGGTGCTGCCGTCGCTCGTCAGGTAGTAGCTGTTGATGCCCTTGGTCGCCTCGATCATCTGGAAGGCTTCGTTGGCCGGCATGACCGGGCCCCAGGAAACCTGCAGGAAGTGGGTGATCAGGGTTTCGATGTGCTGCAGCGTGCGCTCTTTCGGCGGCGGCGTGGTCAGCGGGTGGTCGGCCTTGTACGGGCCTTCCGGCATGTTCTTCAGGCACTGATCGATGATGCGGATGCTCTGGCGCATCTCTTCCACGCGCACCATGCAGCGGTCGTAGGCATCGCCGTTGACGGCCAGCGGCACCTCGAAGTCGAAGTGCTCGTAGCCGGAGTAGGGGCGCGCCTTGCGCAGGTCGAAGTCGCAACCGGTGGCGCGCAGGCCGGCACCGGTGGTGCCCCATTCCAGGGCTTCCTTGGTGTTGTACTGGGCCACACCGATGGTCCGGGCCTTGAGGATGCTGTTCTTCAGCGCCGCCTTTTCGTATTCGTCCAGGCGCTTGGGCAGCCAGTCGACGAACTCCTTGACCAGCTTGTCCCAGCCGCGCGGCAGATCGTGGGCGACGCCGCCAATGCGGTACCAGGCCGGGTGCAGGCGAAAACCGGTGATGGCCTCGATCACCTTGTAGGCGCGCTGGCGATCGGTGAAGGTGAAGAACACCGGCGTCATCGCGCCGACGTCCTGGATGTAGGTACCGAGGAACAGCAGGTGACTGGTGATGCGGAAGAACTCGGCCATCATCACGCGGATGAAATCGACACGGGCCGGCACCTTGATACCGGCGAGTTTCTCCACCGAGAGCACATAGGGCAGGTTGTTCATCACCCCGCCAAGGTAGTCGATACGGTCGGTGTAGGGGATGAAGCTGTGCCAGCTCTGCCGTTCGGCCATCTTCTCGGCGCCACGATGGTGGTAGCCGATCTCTGGCACGCAATCGACGATCTCTTCGCCGTCGAGCTGCAGGATGATGCGGAAGGCGCCGTGGGCAGAGGGGTGGTTGGGGCCGAGGTTGAGGAACATGTAGTCCTCGTGCTCGCCGCCGCGTTTCATGCCCCAGTCTTCGGGACGGAAGCGTGCCGCTTCTTCTTCGAGCTGCTGTTTGGCCAGGGTCAGGCTGAACGGATCGAATTCGGTGGCGCGCGCCGGGTAGTCCTTGCGCAGCGGGTGGCCTTCCCAGGTCGGCGGCATCATGATCCGGCTCAGGTGCGGGTGGCCGGCGAAGGTGATGCCGTACAGATCCCAGACTTCACGCTCGTACCAGTTGGCGTTGGGCCAGATACTGGTGGCGGTGGGCAGGTTGAGGTCGCGCTCGGACAAGGCGACCTTGATCATCACATCACTATTACGCTCCAGCGACATCAGGTGATAGAACACCGTGAAGTCGGCATCGGGAAGGCCGCGACGTTGGGTGCGCAGGCGCTCATCGACGCCGTGCAGGTCGTAGAGCATCACGTAGGGACGCGGCAGGTTGCGCAGGCAGGTGAGCACTTCGATAAGGCGCTCACGGGCGACCCAGAGAACCGGCATGCCGGTGCGGGTCGCTTGCAGGGTGAAACTGTCGTCGCCAAAACGGGCGCGCAGTTCGGCGACGACGTCCTGGTCGTCAGCCTTGTAAGGCGGTATGGACACAACGGTGTCTTGAGTCATGGTCTCGGTCGCTGTCGATCAACGTAGAAAGTGGGCATGACGCTTGCGCAGGCAAGCATCGGCTCAGACTTCGTCGGGGCTACGCAGGTTGGTAACGGCGATTCGCTGCTCGCGGCGCTGTTCCTTCTGCGAAGGCATTTCGGCACGGTAGATGCCTTGATCGCCAACGACCCAGGATAGCGGGCGGCGCTCCTGGCCGATGGATTCCTGCAGCAGCATCAAGCCTTGCAGGAACGCCTCCGGACGGGGCGGGCAGCCGGGAATGTAGACGTCCACGGGGAGGAACTTGTCCACGCCCTGAACGACCGAGTAGATGTCGTACATGCCGCCGGAGTTGGCGCATGAACCCATGGAGATAACCCACTTGGGCTCCAGCATCTGCTCGTAGAGACGCTGGATGACCGGCGCCATCTTGATGAAGCAGGTGCCGGCGATGACCATGAAGTCGGCCTGGCGGGGTGATGCGCGAATGACTTCCGCGCCAAAACGCGCCACATCGTGCGGGGCGGTGAAGGCGGTGGTCATTTCCACATAGCAGCAGGACAGGCCGAAGTTGTACGGCCACAAGGAATTCTTGCGCCCCCAGTTGACCGCGCCGTTAAGCACGTCCGAGAGCTTGCCCATGTAGATGTTCTTGTGAACCTGATCCTCTAGCAGCGGGTCGGAGACGACCTCCCGCTGGCCGATCGGATACGCCTCATTGGGCGCATTCGGGTCGACCCGAGTAAGTTTGTATTGCATCGCCAAAGCCTCATTGTTTTAGCTTCGCCTGCCGTTCACGACGTCCCTGGGGTGCCCAATCGAGCGCCCCGATACGCCAAAGATAGACAAGACCTGCCAACAGAATTGCTATGAAAACTGTAGCTTCGATCAGGCCCGCCCAGCCGCTTTCGCGCACCGAGACTGCCCAAGCGAAGAGATAGAGGGCTTCAACGTCGAAGATCACGAAGAGCATCGCGACCAGATAGAACTTGGCTGACAGGCGCAGACGTGCGCTGCCAGTAGGAAGCATGCCCGACTCGAAAGGCTCGTTCTTGCTACGTCCCCAGGCTTTGCTGCCGAGCAGACTGGAAACGCCGAGCATGAAGGCGATGAGCCCACAGACACCCAGCAAGAACACAGCGAAAGCCCAGTTATGGGACATGGTCGTTACCGCATCAGGCATGCCGGTACTCCTTGAACTAAGGAACGGCTTTTAATTTAGTTAGCAGTGCAGCTCCACCAAGGGTGCTGACGCAAAGTGTGTATACAATACTATGTGTACGCTAACTGTAAGTAAATTTTTCAGAGGAAATTTATTCCTGAAATTTGTTCATCTCTGATCGATTTGTCGCATCGGTGTAATTCTGAAGCGAGCCGTATGGGGCGGCGTTTCAGGACTATAGCCGATGACTCTGTTCTGGCAATTTCAAGGCTCATTCATCCGGCTAATTTGCCTTATTCCGCAGCGTGATTGCCCTCGGCTAGATGAGCAATTCATTGCCACTTTGGTGTTAAGGCCAAAGCAGCAGAGCGCGCCGTTAAATTCCTGCAGCGCATAACTCGCAGGCTTACATATCACCAAATGTTATTCATGCTGGGGTGCCGCACACCGAATCTTGTACTAGCGTGCATGAATCGCCGTGGGGCGATGCCTTTCTGATTGAGCAGTACCCGCCATCCGCTGGGTCTGCGCAGTTGCCCCTGCCTGGGTATGCCGACCCTTCGCATGCTTAACAACATGAGGGGTTTTCCATGCCTGTCGCCCGCGCCTTGCCACGCGCCATTCCAGCCGTTCTCCTGCTGGTCCTGAGTGGACCTGCCAACGCCGAACTTGGCGATTACAACTTCTGGCAGGGTCTGAGCAATCTGGTCTCGCCGCCAAAGGCCGACAATCCAGTGACGCCTGCACAGCGTCTCGGCCCGTATCCGCTCCTGGCCAATCCGCCGGGATTCAACAGCGGCTTCAACCCCGGTAATTACTACGGTTGGCAAACGATTCAGATGGCGCCGCAGACCGGCGCTGTGTGCGGGAATGGATCGCCTTACAAATTCTTCATCAATCGTGTGCCGAACACACGCAACACCATCGTTTATCTGGAAGGTGGCGGTGCCTGCTGGGATTACGCCAGTTGCAGCGGGCAAAGCGGCATCCGTGGGGCACGCAATCCTGATGGCATCGCTGATGACTACATGTCGTTGCTCAACCCTGGCGCCAGTCTGGTGAGCCCCTTCGTCGTACGTCTGCATCCCTGGACACGAGTGAAGACGCAGAATTGGAACATCGTCTATGTGCCGTACTGCACGGGCGATATCTACTCCGGCGACAAGGTGGCGATCTACGAGGACCCGCAAGGAGAAAATCCGCCGTTGGTGTGGCACCACAACGGCTTGCGCAACATGCGTGCGGTGGCGGGGTGGTTGAAAGACAACTTGCCGCGACCTACCCAGATGCTGACCACGGGCTGCAGTGCAGGTGGCGCCGGGAGCCTGACCAACTACGCCAATCTGCGTCAGGACATCGCCCCGGATCGCGGTTACCTGATCAACGACTCCGGGCCGGTGTACACCGCCCTTGCCGGCGACAATCAGACGTATCCGTCCTATCCATTGCAGGCCTTCATTCGCCAGGCCTGGGGGCTGGATGCCGCTCAAGGTCCCCTGCAGTACCTGCAGGCACGCCTGCCAGGCTTCAACCGCAACGACCTGGGCAGCCTGTATCCCGCGCTGTCGAGCAACCTGCCGGGCGACCGCATGGGGCACACGCACTTCTGGCAGGACCTGAACTATTCGTCCTATTCCTACGAGCGCTTCTACCCGGAGATAACCAACGCCCCGAATCAGGCGGCCAAGGAGGCACTGATCAAGCAGCGCTGGGCCACGGATACCGCGCGTCTGCGCAACCAGTTGGCCAGCCTGGGTAATGTAGGCGGTTATTTCCCTCAGTTCCGTAACGTCAACGAAAGCCACTGCACCAGCATCATCGAATTCGCCAACGCCGATATCCAGGAGCAGAACCTGCAATTGGATCACTTCGTCAGCAGCGTCCTCGATGGTAGCGGGCAGGTGCTGGATGCTTCGGAGAGTAGCGACCTGGCCGATCGCAACAAGCCGTTCAATCTCTTGTATTACCTGCTCGATCAACTGCTCTGAGTGAGGCAGGTGCTGCAGCGAATGGTTTCGCTGCAGCGCTCAGCTGCCCGGAGGCTGTCGATAGCTGCGCTCGCGGGCTTCCTGCAGGCGTTGACGCAGGTACTGGTCGCGAGTGAGTCCATCGGGAATGTTCTGCAGGGCGAGCACTTCCTCGACGATGCGCTTTTCCTCGACTTTGTAATGCTCGAAGTTCGGGTCGGGGCGCTGCGCCAGTTTGGCTTCGCGCTCGGCGCTTAGGGTTTGGTAACGTTTGATCAATTCTTCGGCGCGTCTCTTCTGTTCGTTTTCGTCGACGCTGACAGCCTTGATCAGGGCGATCTGCAGCAGCAGGGCTTCGCTTAGCGCCAGCTCGCCTCTACGCTCCAGGGCGTCGACACCATCGCTGAGTTCCGCTGCCTGAACATAGCGGTTGTTGCTGTCGAGCGCCTTTGCATGTTCGATAAACTCCCGGTAGCGCCGGTGAAAGTCCAGGCGTCGTTCCTGTTGCGCGACTTCAGCGCTTGCCAGCAGTTGCAGCTGTTCGCGGCTTGGGCCCGATGGGGCAGGCGGCGCTTCGGCTTGTGCGGCCGCAGGTGCTAGCTTTTGTTCTGGCTGTGCAATGGCAGGCTTTTCGGCACTGGGGCGCTGCCAGTACCAGGCGAGTATCATGCTACCAATCAGCAGGCAACTACCTAGGAGCAGAGTGGAGCGGGGCATGGGCGGTCCTTGCGCGGGACGGATGCTCTCCAGCTTAGAAGCTGCAGGCGCGCACTGCCTGTCCATGTATCGAGTGGCCGCGATACCCTCTCGCAGTGCGGGAGGGTGCCGGAGGTGGATTTAGAACAAGCGCTTGCCGTCTTCGCGGGTGACGATCACGGTGGCAGAGCGTGGCCGGCGGCCAGGACCATCCGGCCAGGTACTGCGAAACTCCGTCGGTGTCGAGCCTTCGCCAGGGTGCTGGATGTTGACGAACAGCGTGCGGAAATCCGGCGTGGCGGTAATGCCGGTGACTTCACAGCCCACGGGGCCGACCAAGAAGCGCTTGATCTCGCCGGTGCTCGGCTCGGCGACCAGCATCTGGTTATTGCCAAACGGACCGCTGGCGAGCTGACTGCCGCTCATGTCGGTCTGGATCCACAGGCGTCCGTCATCATCGAACCACAGGCCATCGGGGCTGGCCAGGCGATTGTCGGCGGTCAGAGCCTTGCCGTTGGGGTCGATACTGTCGCTTTCCGGTCCGGCCAGCAGGAACAGGCTCCAGAAGAATTCGCGACCGGTATAGTCGCGACTCTGCTCGCGCCAGCGGATGATATGACCGTACGCATTGGCCGGGCGCGGGTTGGCTGCGTCGACGACGGTGCGCGCGCTGTTGTTGGTGAGGGTGAAGTAGACGTCGCCATTGTTCGGGTTGACCGCGCCCCATTCCGGACGATCCATCTTGGTGGCGCCGGCAACGTCGGCCGCCAGGCGTGTGTTGATCAACACTTCACCCTGGTCGGCGAAGCTTACGCCGGCTGCCTTGCAGGCCGCCTGGAAGGCCTTGTCGCGGATGTCCAAGGCCAGCCATTCGCCCTTGCCGTTGGCCTTGAAGCGCGCCACGTAAAGCGTGCCTTCATCGAGCAGGCCGCCATTACTGCGGCCTGGTACGTACCGGGCGCGGCTGACGAACTTGTAGATGTATTCGTTCTGCGAATCGTCGCCGGAATAGCAAACCACCGGACGGCCCGGCTTGACCGGGGCGAATACCAGACCCTCGTGGGCGAAACGGCCCAGTGCGGTGCGTTTGATCGGGCTGGATTCCGGTGCGAAGGGATCGATCTCGACGATCCAGCCGAAGTGATTCGGTTCGTTGCGGTAGTCAGCGCTGGCATTCGCAGCCAGGCGGGTGGCGTTGAAACGCTGGAATTCATCGCCGGTCAGGTGATCCCAGCCGTAGCGACTGGCGCTGCCGACGCCGTAGCGGGTCATCTCGCGCGGGCGTTCGGTGTCGCCACTGGCAAAGTAGCCGGCCCAGTTCTCCTCGCAGGTCAGGTAGGTGCCCCAAGGCGTGAAGCCGTTGGAGCAGTTGTTCAGCGTGCCGCGGGTGGCCGTGCCGTCAGGGCTGTAGCGCGTACTTAGCAGTGCGTGACCGCGCGCGGGGCCACTGATTCGCATCGGCGTGGCGCCGGTGATGCGGCGGTTGCGCGCGCTGGGCAATACCTCCCACTGGCCTCGCACGCGGCGTACTTCCACCACGGAAACCCCATGCGCGTGGATTTCCTTGCGGACTTCTTCGGCGCTGCTGCGCTTGCCGTTCGCCAGCGTGGGGCCGTTGGGGTGTAGCAGTGGCGCGTCGATGTACTCGTGGTTGAGCACCAGCAGGCCGTGGTCGCTCCTGTGGCCAGTACCGTGCTGGCTGTCGATGGGGAAGAAGTGCATACCATCGTGATGCATGCCGATCTGATCGGCCTGGTCGGAGGCGCTGTTGCCGGCGTTGTCGAGAAATGCCGGGAAACTGCCACGAATGGGCGTGCCCCAGGGGATGAAGGGGGTCGCCTTGTAGCCGGCCGGTACGCTGATGGTATCGGCACGAGTAACCGCTACCGGATTGAATGGCAGACGCTTGCCGCGTTTCTTAAGGCGTTCTAGCAGGTCCTTGAGCGGGTTCTCGGCGGCTTCGGCATTACCAGGCAGGGCGACGCCAAGAAAGCCCATGACGCCGAGCGCTGCACCACCCGCGACTACCTGGCGGCGACTTAGTCCTGCCTCGATCAGGTCGTTGATATGGGCATTGCTGGAGGTGTTGCTGAGCGGTTCATCACCATTGCCGAATAGCACGTCTTGCTCGTGTTGATTGCGCACGGAGGGCTCCTGGTTAGGCTGATCGACGGAACCATGACGCTAACCAAGGAAAGCGACGGAACAGTGACAGCGTGCGTGCGCTGCTGCACAAAATGCTTAGAAGGGAAGGCAAAAAAAGCCCCGGTAGAACCGGGGCGGATTAGGCAAAAAGTCTGCTGCGGATGCGTGGTCCGCAGCAGGGAACCGTTCTTAGTGGAACTGGTTCATGGTGTTGTCTTTACCGCTCGCCTTCAGAGCAGCTTCGCCAGCGAAGTACTCCTTGTGGTTGTCGCCGATGTCGGAGCCAGCCATGTTCTGGTGCTTGACGCAGGCGATACCCTGACGCAGTTCCTGACGCTGAACACCTTTCACGTAGGCCAGCATGCCCTGGTCGGCGAAGTAGCCCTTGGCCAGGTTGTCGGTGGACAGAGCCGCAGTGTGGTAGGTCGGCAGGGTGATCAGGTGGTGGAAGATGCCGGCGTGGGCAGAACCATCGCGCTGGAAGGTACGGATCTTCTCGTCGGCGATCTGAGCCAGCTCGGTCTCGTCGTACTCGACGCTCATCAGCTTGGCGCGGTCGTAGGCGGAAACATCCTTGCCTTCGGCAACCATGGCGTCGAACACCTGCTGACGGAAGTTCAGCGTCCAGTTGAAGGACGGGCTGTTGTTGTACACCAGTTTGGCGTTCGGGATGACTTCGCGGATGCGGTCAACCATGGCCTTGATCTGGCCAACGTGCGGCTTCTCGGTTTCGATCCACAGCAGGTCGGCGCCGTTCTGCAGGCTGGTGATGCAGTCTAGTACGCAGCGGTCTTCGCCTGTGCCCTTGCGGAACTGGAACAGGTTGGACGGCAGGCGCTTCGGACGCAGCAGTTTGCCGCCGCGGTTGATCACGACATCGCCATTGCCCAGGTCGGCAGCGGACACTTCTTCGCAATCGAGGAAGCTGTTGTACAGGTCGCCCAGGTCGCCCGGCTCTTTGGTCACGGCGATCTGCTTGGTCAGGCCGGCACCCAGGGAGTCGGTACGAGCGACGATCACGCCGTTGTCGATGCCCAGTTCGAGGAAGGCGTAGCGAACGGCAGCGATCTTGGCGAGGAAGTCGGCGTGAGGAACGGTCACTTTACCGTCCTGGTGGCCGCACTGCTTCTCGTCGGAAACCTGGTTCTCGATCTGGATGCAGCAGGCACCGGCTTCGATCATCCGCTTGGCCAGCAGGTAGGTGGCTTCCGGGTTACCGAAACCGGCATCGATGTCGGCGATGATCGGGACAATGTGCGTTTCGTAGTTATCGATCTGGTTCTGGATCTCGGCAGCCTTGGCGTGGTCGCCAGCATCACGAGCGGCGTCCAGCGCGGTGAACAGCAGGTCCAGTTCGCGGCTGTCGGCCTGACGCAGGAAGGTGTACAGCTCTTCGATCAGGTCGGAGACGGCAGTCTTCTCGTGCATCGACTGGTCCGGCAGTGGGCCGAAGTCGGAGCGCAGGGCGGCAACCATCCAGCCGGACAGGTAGAGGTAGCGCTTGTTGGTGGTCTTCAGGTGCTTCTTGATCGAGATCAGCTTCTGCTGACCGATGAAGCCGTGCCAGCAGCCCAGGGACTGGGTGTAGACGGAGGAGTCGGCGTCGTACTCTTCCATATCCTTGCGCATGATGTCAGCGGTGTACTGAGCGATTTCCAGACCGGTCTTGAAGCGGTTCTGAGCGCGCATACGGGCGACGGACTCGGGGTTGATAGCGCTCCAGCTGCTGCCGAACTTCTCTTTCAGAGCGGCTACAGCCTTGATGTCGTTTTGATATGCGGACATGGTCAATCCTTCAAGAAATGTGTTGGTTGAGCACCGACTACCCACGCAATGCGTGCACGGATGCAGCGGCTGCGGGAGGCTTCCACTTTGACGGCGGGGAAAACGGCTGGGGCGAGGATTGACCGCGAGGAGGGGGGATGTGGCGAACAGTTCGAGAACGTCGCATTTACCGGTTGGCTCGTGGAAACCTTGGGCAACCTGCTGGGCTTTCGATCTGTCTGACGCTAAACGCTTCCCCGTCCCTCAGGACAACTTCGTTCCAGTCGCAACCTCGTCGTACGGCCTTGTGGGCTGTTGGGACACGGACCGCTACGAAGTACTTCGTGAACGATCTGGAGATCCTTTTCAGGACCCCTGGCTAGCGGGAGCGAGGCCATCATGCCTCTGGGGAAATGCTTCGTCAAACGTTTTGTAGTGGTTTTTTAAAACTACTACATATTCATTCGGCGACTGCATGGTCACGCGTGGTGGCCCATGGGGCGGGCGTTTCAGGCAATTTGCGGGTTGTGCGGCTTGTCCATCGTTCTTGAGGCTCAGGAGCATTCGACTTTGGTCGCAGCGTCAGTCGAGAGCTTCGACCTTAAGGCGCAGCGACATGTCCTCGCGACCTTGAGTGGTGTGCCGGCGTAGTACATCGCGACCGCTGGAACTGGTCTCCTCGCTGACGCCGCCCAGGGTTATCCATTCGCCCAGGCGACCACTGACGCGCGTGTCGGTGCTCTGCACATCGACCACCCCGGGACGATGATCATTCATCCGGTCACGCTGGCTGCTGATGGAAACGTGCACCAACTCGCCGGTGAGGCTGGCCGTCACGTAGAAGCCGCGGGTCACGTCGCGGTATTGGGTGTCTTGGTAGACCTGGCCGTAGGGGCCGGTGCTGGTGGTGGTCAACGGCACGCTCTGGCCGACCTGAATCAGCGCCGGATAGCCTTCGGTTGCTTGTACCTGCTGGGTGCCGCCACCACGGCTGTCGGTACTGCGGCGGATGATGCGCACCTGGTCGCGGCCGTTGACTTCGCCACGGCCAACCTGGACCTCTGCATTGCCTGCGCTGAGGGTGCCATCGACCCTGTAGCCGCGGTCGTTCTGATAGTTGCTGTCGGCACTTTCCACCGTGATCAGCAGGCGGCGCGGGCGGGTGTCGAGCTGCTGCAGGAGCACGCGAACTTCACCGATCTTGGCCGGTGAGGCGTTGACGATCAGCTGGTTGCCGTAGGCGCTAACCTTGCCCTCGTTGCCGAGCATCGACTGCACCACGCCGAGCACGTCGTCGGCGGTGCGGTAATTCAGCGGGATCACCTCGGTCGCGGCTTGCAAAGGCAGGCACAGGCCGAGAAGCAGGGCGGCGAACAGCGTGCGCAAGGTCATAGCAGGAAGCTCCGCAAGTCAGGGTCGGTAATGCTGGTGTCCCAGGCCTGATCGAACTGGGCCTGGCGCTGGCGCACGCGCGCCGGATCGTTGTACAGGGTGTAGCCGGACTGCTGATCGAGTTCCGGGCGCAAGAACAAGCCTCTGTCGTCGGCGATCAGGAAGGCCAGTTCATCACTGGCGTAGTCCGGGTTGAGTTTGCGGATATGCAGATTGGAGGACAGCCGACGCGATAGGGCGAGCAGGCGATGGCCTTCCTTCACCGCACGGGTTGGATCGCGCAGCAGGATACGCAGGCGCGCCCGCGGGCTGTTCAGCAGGAAGCGGGTGCAGGCCTGCTGCACGCTGCTGTGGTGATAAAGCCAGGGCTCAAGATCGTCGGTATACAGGCACAGGTTGCGCTGGGCCTGCTGTATCAGTGCCAGGACATGCGCGCGCGCTTCCTGCGGTTTGCTGAAGCGCTCCAGGTGCTCATGCTGGCCGAGGGTGAACGGGGCGGGTTCCCATTGCGCCGCATCCGCCGTGACGGATTCGGGGTTATGCACGGCAAAACGCCCCGGCGACTCGAATTCGATGGCCGCCAGCTCAATGGGAACTGGCGTATCGATCGGGTCGACCGGGGCGTCTTTTTCGTTCATCTGGGTCTCTATTGGCTGGTGCGCACCATATCCACGTGCGGTATGCCGGCGTCGAGGTACTCTTCGCTGACAATCCTGAAGCCTAGCCTTTCATAGAACGGCGTCGCGTGCACCTGAGCGGTGAGCATTTGCTGATGCAGGCCGCGTTTTTCCGCTTCTGCGATCACCGCCTGCATCAGTTTCTCGCCGACCTTGAGGCCGCGCCAGTCCTTCAGTACCGAGACACGACCGATATGGCCATCCGGCAGCAGGCGCGCGGTGCCAACCGGGTAGTCACCTTCCTCTGCGAGAAAGTGCACGGCCTCGGTATCTTCGGCGTCCCACTCCAGTTCCGGCGGCACCGATTGCTCGGCGACGAATACGCTGTCGCGGATACGACGAAGCTCGGCATTGTCCCTATGCCAGTCCGCGACTCGGACGGAGATCTCACTCATCGGCAAATCCCAGGCTGCCTTGTTTGACCAGTTCCCACAGCAGGGTACGCCCCTCGTCGTCGGCCAGCCAGGCGCCGAGGTTTTCCACATGTAACGCATCGGCGCTGCAGATCAGCTTCAATAGCTCACGCAGGTGGGCCGAAACCAGGCGGCTCTGGCCACTGGCGAACAGCACCAGATCTTCACCGACTTCCGACCAGGCCATGCGCGCGCTGGGGTTGCGGATCAGGATCGCGCCATCTTCCAGGGCGCCGAGGAAGTCTTCTTCCTCGATCTCGATGCCGGCGACCAGTTCCGGGTACTTGGGCTCGGTCATGAACTGGCCGAACCAGGTCATCAGCAGGCGCTCGTCGCTCATGTGTTCGTTGAGCAGGGCCTTGAGGCGCTCCAGAGCGTCGCGCTGGATCTGGTTGGGATCCTCGCTTGGCTGGATGTCGGCATCGCTGTAGCGCTCTTCGTCGGGCAGGAACTGGCCGAGGAAGTCAGTGAAATGGGTCAGTACTTCAGCGGCGCTCGGCGCGCGGAAGCCCACGGAATAGGTCATGCAATCATCCTCAGCGGTGCCACAGTGGGCGAGGCAGGGCGGCAGGTAAAGCATGTCGCCGGGTGCCAACACCCATTCATCGGTTGGTTCGAATTGAGCCAGGATCTTCAGATCGGCGTGGGGGAGCAGCGGGCTGTCGGCATCGCACATCTGGCCAATTTGCCAGCGGCGATGGCCGTGAGCCTGCAGCAGGAATACGTCGTAGTTGTCGAAATGCGGGCCGACACCGCCGCCGGGGGCAGCGAAGCTGATCATCAGGTCATCGATGCGCCACTTGGGCAGGAACTTGAAGTCTTCCAGCAGCTCGGCCACTTCCGGGACGAACTGGTCGACGGCCTGTACCAGCAGCGTCCAGTCGCGCTCGGGCAAATCCTGGAAGGTGTCCTCGTTGAACGGGCCGCGCTGCAGTTCCCAGGGGCGCTCACCATGCTCGATCACCAGGCGCGACTCAACTTCTTCTTCCAGCGCCAGGCCGGCCAGTTCATCCGGGCTGATCGGGCTTTCGAAGTCAGGAATGGCCTGGCGCACCAGCAGCGGTTTTTTCTGCCAGTAGTCGCGCAAAAATTCACGGGCTGTGAGGCCACCCAGCAATTGCAGCGGAGTATCAGGATTCATCAGTAAGCCCTTGAAATAGATAAAAACCTTAAAACAAAAACGCCCGGCTCAGCCGGGCGTCCTCGAGGCTGATCGCGCTTAGATGCGCTTGGCCTGGGCCACGGCGTTACCAATGTAGCGCGCCGGGGTCAGTTGCTTGAGCTCTTCCTTGGCGGCGGCCGGCATGTCCAGTCCGTCGATGAAGGCCAGCAGGGCCTCGGGGCTGATGCCCTTGCCGCGGGTCAGCTCCTTGAGCTTCTCGTACGGGTTCTCGATGGCGTAGCGACGCATCACGGTCTGGATCGGCTCGGCGAGCACTTCCCAGCAGGCATCCAGGTCTTCAGCAATACGCTGAGCATTGAGCTCCAACTTGCTGATTCCCTTGAGGCTGGCTTCATAAGCGATAACGCTGTGAGCGAAGCCGACGCCGAGGTTGCGCAGCACGGTGGAATCGGTCAGGTCACGCTGCCAGCGGGAAATCGGCAGTTTGCTGGCCAGGTGCTGGAAGATCGCGTTGGCGATACCCAGGTTGCCTTCGGAGTTTTCGAAGTCGATCGGGTTGACCTTGTGCGGCATGGTCGAGGAGCCGATCTCGCCAGCCACGGTCTTCTGCTTGAAGTAGCCGAGGGAGATGTAGCCCCAGACGTCGCGGTCGAAGTCGATCAGGATGGTGTTGAAGCGAGCGATGGCGTCGAACAGCTCGGCGATGTAGTCGTGCGGCTCGATCTGGGTGGTGTAGGGGTTCCAGGTCAGACCAAGGTCACCTTCGATGAACTGACGGGCGTTGGCTTCCCAGTCGATGCTCGGGTAGGCCGACAGGTGGGCGTTGTAGTTGCCCACGGCGCCGTTGATCTTGCCCAGCAGCGGCACGGCAGCCACCTGAGCGATCTGGCGCTCCAGGCGGTGGACGACGTTGGCCAGTTCCTTGCCCAGAGTGGTCGGCGAGGCCGGCTGGCCGTGGGTGCGCGAGAGCATCGGCACGTCAGCGAACTTCACTGCCAGTCCGCGAATGGCACCTGCCAGTTGCTTCATCAGCGGCAGCAGCACGCTGTCACGGCCTTCACGCAGCATCAGGGCGTGGGACAGGTTGTTGATGTCCTCGCTGGTGCAGGCGAAGTGGATGAACTCGCTGACCTTGTCCAGCTCCGGCAGCTTGGCAGCTTGTTCTTTGAGCAGGTATTCCACGGCCTTGACATCGTGGTTGGTGGTGCGCTCGATTTCCTTGACGCGCTCGGCGTGCTCTACGGCGAAGTTCTCGGTCAACTCGTTGAGCAGGGCGTTGGCTTCAGCGGAGAAGGGTGCGACTTCCGGAATACCTTCGTGGGCAGCCAGGCGCTGCAGCCAGCGCACTTCGACCAGTACGCGGCTGCGGATCAAGCCGTATTCGCTGAAGATGGGGCGCAGTGCGCTGGTTTTGCCGGCGTAGCGGCCGTCGACGGGGGAAACCGCGGTGAGCGAGGAAAGCTGCATGTAGGCGTTCTCGAGCTGTCGGGCTGAAAAGCCATCCGGGGTCGCTGTGCGTCGTGCCTGCTTCAGTGAAGTAGGCGCTAGCTCAGGTGCCTGGACGGCCTCTGACGAAAAGGGCGCATATCATACATGAAAACCAGAGCTTGGCCGCCTATGCCCTGCGTCTTGCGACCGATAACAGACTGGCGGCAAAGATCAGCGCCGCACCGAGCAGTGACAAGGTGTCTGGCGTCTCGCCCCAGAGCAGCCAGGCGATGAGGCCGGCGAAGACGATGGCCAGGTAGGCGACTGGCCCGATCAGTCCGGGTGGAGCCAGGCCGTAGGCGCGTGACATGATCACCTGGCTGGCGGTGGCCAGCAGGCCGATGCCCAGCAGCCAGCCAAGCTGGTTGGCGTCCAGTGGCTGCCAGCTCCAGGTCAGCGGAATGGCGGAAAACAGCGCGGAAAACAGCGAGAAATAGAAAACGATGCGGGTAGCCGGCTCGCTGTCGCTCATTTCGCGGATGGAGACGAAGGCGAATGCGGCCAGCAGGCTGGCGGCCAGGCCAAACAGAGCGGGCCCCTCGAACAGAGCGCTGCTGGGCTTGGCCACCAGCAGTACCCCGCACAGGCCGATCAGGCTGCTGATCAGCATCCGTCGAGTCAGCGGCTCCTTCAGCCAGATATGTGCGATCAGCGGAGTGAAGACGGGAGCTGAATAGGTGAACAGCATGGCGTCGGCCAGTGGCAGGTGGGCAATGGCGTAGAAGAAGCAGTACATCGCCGCCAGGCCGTAGGTGGTGCGCCACAGGTGGGACTTAAGGCGGGTCGTGCGCAACGGGCGGACGCCGCGTACCAGCAGCAGTGGCAGAAAGAACAGCACGCCGACCAGGTTGCGGAAGAACACCACCGACTCGTTGTTGACGCTGACGGAAATCTCGCGGATGCCGACTCCGGTGAAGGCGAACAACAGTGCCGAGAGCGCCAGCAGCAGGGCACCCTGAAGGGGTTTGACGCTGCGGCTGGCGGGCTCCATGGTCAGTTTCGCGTCATGTCGTAGAGCGCCTTGAGCAGCTTGCCGCGACTGAACACCAGCTGCCAGCGGTGGCCGCCGAGCTGACGCCAGAGGCGCGCCGAACGAATGCCTGCGAGCAGTAGCGCGCGAATTTTCGCCGCATTGCTAGGCTGCTGCAGGAAGCGCATGTCGCCATGCACCTGGATACGTTGGCGGAAGGTGCTGATGGTGTCCTGGTACAGGCCACCGCAGGCGGCGATGACATTGTCATGCACTAGGCCGAAGTGCTCGACCTGCTGCTGAATCTGGTCCAGGCGACTGCCCATCACCTGCAGCATGTCGCTGCGTTTATCCAGTTGCCGTTCCAGCCCGATCATCGCCAGGGAGTAGCGCAGCGGCTCGCGCTGCAGGGCAGACGGGTTGCGCTCCAGCGAGCTGATCAACGCGCGATAGCCATCACGCAGGTTGAGGTCGTCACCACCGTACACGTCCAGTGTGGTTTTCGGATCGCGTACCAGCAGACTGCCGAGCATGCAGCCCATCGAGGCTTCACTGACCTGGCCGGTGCGGGCGATCTTGTCGGCCAGTACGGCGGCTTCGAATACCGCGCCGAGCGCGACCAACTGCTCCTGCATCGGGCTCATCGGGCGTCCTCATACCAGGCTTCTGCGGTTTCGATCACGCCGCCGCCGAAGCACACCTCGCCGTCGTAGAACATCCACGGACTGCCCCGGGGTCACAGCGCGCTGCGGTTCATCGAACACGGCGCGATAGCCGGTCTCGGTCTTCTCCAGGGTGCAGAGCTGGTCACTCTGGCGGTAGCGCACCTTGGCGGTGAGGCGGCGCGGGCTGCTCAGGTCCACTGGGTTGACCCAGTAGATTTCCGAGGCGAGCAGGGCGCGGGAGAACAGCCAGGGGTGTGCGTTGCCCTGGCCGACGATCAGCACATTGCGCGTCAGGTCCTTGCGCAGCACGTACCAGGGATCATCGCTGGCGTCCTTGAGGCCGCCGATGCCGAGGCCCTGGCGTTGGCCGATGGTGTGATACATCAGGCCGTGATGGCGGCCGATGACCTGGCCTTCCGTGGTTTCGATGTCGCCCGGCTGCGCCGGCAGATACTGCTTGAGGAAATCGCTGAAGCGGCGCTCACCGATGAAGCAGATGCCGGTGGAGTCCTTCTTCTTTGCGGTGGCCAGCTCGTATTTCTCGGCGATGGCGCGCACCTGCGGTTTTTCCAGTTCGCCGACCGGGAACAGGGTCTTGGCGATCTGCACGCCGCCGACGGCGTGCAGGAAGTAGCTCTGGTCCTTGTTCGGGTCGAGGCCCTTGAGCAGTTCGGTACGGCCATCGATATCGCGGCGACGCACATAATGGCCGGTGGCGATCAGGTCGGCGCCGAGGCTCAGGGCGTAGTCGAGAAAGGCTTTGAACTTGATTTCGCGATTGCACAGGATGTCCGGGTTCGGTGTACGCCCGGCCTTGTATTCGGCCAGGAAGTGCTCGAACACGGTTGTCCCAGTATTCGGCGGCGAAGTTGGCGGTGTGCAGCTTGATGCCGATGCGGTCCGCATACGGCCTGGGCGTCGGCCAGGTCATCCATGGCGGTGCAGTATTCGGTGCCGTCGTCTTCGTCCCAGTTCTTCATGAACAGGCCTTCGACCTGGTAACCCTGCTCCATCAGCAGCAGGGCGGAAAACGGGACGAGTCGACGCCGCCGGACATGCCGACGATCACGCGTTGGGTGCTAGGTGCTTGCATGGGAGTCTGCGAGTGAAGCCTGAAAAACTGTCGAGTCTACCAGAAAGCCTGCCGCCCGTAGGGCGTACTCGGCTTTGGCTTCCTGCGTCGCTCTACCTCCTGCATCCATGCAGTCGTCGCGAAGCAGTACGCCGTTGGGGGCGTGTGGCGCTCAAGAGCGGCGGGCTGTTCGCTTCGCTACGAGCGGCGGCGTTTCGATCCGCCCGTCATCATCTGGAACCGGCGAGCGCGGCATCCCCGGATTTCATCCGGGCTACGCTTAGTCGCGTAGCAGCTCCAGCGACCCGCTGACCCCGGCCAGGTAGTCGTCGACGCAGCGCAACACCAGCTCGCTGCGCCAGCGCTCGGGTTGTACGGCCAGCTCGTCACGGGTCAGCCAGGTGATGCTGCTGATGTCGCTATCCAGCTCGCGCTCGGGGTCATGGCGTACGGGGCGGGCGCTGAAGCACACGCGTTGATAGGTCACGCCGTTGCTCGGTGCCGTGTAGAGATAGATGCCGAGCAGGGCGGTCAGCTCCACGTTCCATCCGGTCTCCTCGAGTGTTTCCCGCACTGCGGCTTCACGCAGCGACTCGTTGGCCTCCAGGTGTCCGGCTGGCTGGTTCAGCACCATGCGGCCGGCTTTGAATTCTTCGACGAAGAGAAGCGGCCGTCATCTTCGATCACCGTGGCCACGGTGATATGGGGTTGCCAGTCCATCTCGGTGCTCCAGAAAAAGGTCGATGAGCAGGATTTTGCGGCGGCGAGTGCAGCTCGCGAAAGTTCTGCCTGATAAAAAAGAACCCCGGCGCAAGACCGGGGTTCTTCTGACGCTCAAGCCTTATCAGGCATTCAGTGCAGCCAGAGCGGCATTGAAGGTAGCGCTGGGGCGCATCACCTTGCTGGTCAGCTCGGGGTTGGAGCGGTAGTAGCCACCGATTTCCGCCGGCTTGCCTTGTACGGCGGCCAGTTCGCCAACGATGGTCGCTTCCTGCTCGGTCAGTTGCTTGGCCAGCGGGGCGAAGTGAGCCTTCAGCTCGGCATCGTCATTCTGCTCGGCCAGGGCTTGTGCCCAGTACAGCGCCAGGTAGAAGTGGCTGCCACGGTTGTCGATCTCGCCGACCTTGCGCGCCGGGGACTTGTTGTTGTCCAGCAGCTTGCCAGTGGCCTGATCCAGGGTCTTGCCCAGTACCTTGGCCTTGGCGTTGTCGGTCTTGATGCCGGTTTCTTCCAGGGAAACGGCCAGGGCCAGGAACTCGCCCAGGGAATCCCAGCGCAGGTAGTTCTCTTCGACCAGCTGTTGTACGTGTTTCGGAGCCGAGCCGCCGGCGCCGGTTTCGTACATGCCGCCGCCGGCCATCAGCGGCACGATGGACAGCATCTTGGCCGAGGTGCCCAGCTCCATGATCGGGAACAGGTCGGTCAGGTAGTCACGCAGCACGTTACCGGTCACCGAGATGGTGTCCTGGCCACGAATCATGCGCTCCATGGACACGCGGATGGCCTCGTTGTAGCCCATCATGCGGATGTCCAGGCCGGTCAGGTCGTGATCCTTGAGGTACAGCTCGACCTTCTTCTGCAGCTCGCGGTCGTGAGCGCGCTCAGGGTCCAGCCAGAAGATGGCCGGGGTGTCGGACTGGCGGGCGCGGGTAACGGCCAGCTTGACCCAGTCGCGGATCGGCGCGTCCTTGGTCTGGCAGGCGCGCCAGATGTCGCCGGCTTCGACTTCGTGCTGCATCAATACGCTGCCGTCAGCCGCGACGACGCGCATGGTGCCGTCAGCGGTCATCTCGAAGGTCTTGTCGTGGGAGCCATACTCTTCGGCCTTCTGCGCCATCAGGCCGACGTTCGGCACGCTGCCCATGGTGGTCGGGTCGAACGCACCGTTGGTTTTGCAGAAGTTGATCATTTCCTGATAGATGCGCGCGTAGGTGCTCTCAGGCATGACGGCCTTGGTGTCTTTCTGCTTGCCATCCTTGCCCCACATCTGACCGGAGTTGCGGATCATGGCCGGCATCGAGGCGTCGACGATGACGTCGCTCGGGATGTGCAGGTTGGTGATGCCCTTGACCGAGTCGACCATGGCCATTTCCGGGCGATGGGCGTAAACCTCGTGGATGTCGTGGAGGATTTCTTCCTGCTGGGAAGCCGGCAGCGACTTGATCTTGTCGTAGACGCTGCTGATGCCGTTGTTCGGATTGACGCCCAGCTCCTTGAACAGCTCGCCGTACTTGTCGAACACGTCCTTGTAGTAAACGCTGACGGCGTGACCGAAGACGATCGGGTGGGAGACCTTCATCATGGTCGCCTTGACGTGCAGGGACCACATTACGCCGGTTTCCTTGCAGTCTTGCAGGGTCTTCTCGAAGAAGGCGCGCAGCTTGCGGCAGCTCATGAACATGCTGTCGAACACTTCGCCTTCCTGCAGGGCGAGTTGTTTCTTGACTTCGACCTTGCCGTCCTTGCCGACGAACTCGATACGCACATCACCGGCCTTGGCCATGGTGATCGACTGCTCGCTGGAGAAGAAGTCGCCGCCGCGCATGTAGTCGGCGTGGGACTGCGAAGCCATGCTCCACTTGCCCATGCTGTGCGGGTGCTTGCGGGCGTAGGCTTTTACCGCGGCCGGAGCACGGCGGTCGGAGTTGCCTTCGCGCAGAACCGGGTTGACAGCGCTGCCGAGAACCTTGGCGTAACGCGCGCGAACTTCCTTGTCTTCTTCGCTCTGCGGATCTTCCGGGAAGTCCGGGATGTTGTAGCCCTGGGCCTGCAGCTCGGCGATGGCGGCCTTGAGCTGAGGGACGGAGGCACTGATGTTCGGCAGTTTGATGATGTTGGCGTCAGGCTGCAGGGTCAGCTCAGCCAGCTTGGCCAGGTCGTCATCGATGCGCTTGTCAGCGTCCAGACGGTCGGCAAAGCTCGCCAGGATTCGCCCAGCAAGAGAGATGTCGCGGGTTTCAACGGAGATGTCAGCCGAGGCGGCAAAGGCTTCCACGATGGGCAGAAGCGAATAGGTGGCAAGTGCCGGGGCTTCGTCGGTGAAGGTGTAGATGATCTTCGAAGGGGTGGACATTTAGCGTTAACTCTCTTCTTTGCTGAGCGCGCATAGAAACTCGACCTGCACTGGTAGGTGCCTGGGCCCCATGGTGGCGGGGCCGGGTCGAGGACTCGCCGCGGTGATGTTGGATGCACCCGTAGAGTGTCGAGCATTTCGAGCCGGCAGACAGTGATGGTCGCGTACCGGTTTCAAGAGGTTGCTGCCTGGTTCCAGGCAGGTCGCCCCTTATGACTCGTTAGTCACCTAAGCAGTATACCACTGCGGCACCTCGCCGCAGAATGCCCAGTTGAATAAGACCTTTGCACATGTGTCTCGCCGAGCGGTTTGCGCTACTCTCGGGGATGCACACTGTCTAACCACGAGATGGAGTCCAGCATGGGATACCAAAAGATCCAGGTGCCAGCCAGCGGTGACAAAATCACCGTCAACGCCGATATGTCGTTGAACGTTCCCGATAATCCGATCATCCCTTTCATCGAGGGTGATGGTATCGGCGTC
>JANSWA010000176.1:0-26674 GCA_028015225.1 Carex myosuroides | reverse complement strand
TGAGCATGCAATTTTGGGCATCTATAATCCAATCAAATTTTGAAAAATTAATAGAACTTAACCTCCAGCACTATGATGCAACATTAATACAACTGATTTGACGCAGGCTTAGCTTACATTCAGGCATTTCAAATCATTTTACTTATTTATGGATTCAAATAGCTTGGTTTGTAAGCCATATATATATGGTTGAACTCTGTCATAAATAATGAAAATCAAAACATCTATTTCTTCCATTAATCTATGTACCTGTAATGCCCATGCGAAGGACTGTGAATTCTCCTCCCGCAATACCATAGAACGCAACCAAAGAAGCATGGCAGTCCATAGTTATTCATCCCGATCCAAATCCAAAGAGGCATATCTAAAGCTGCAAGCCGGTGACTCGTATCAAAACTGCATTCCCGAATATTTCATACGACTGTACTGACGAGGCATATGACCCCGCAATATTCTCCAACTTTTGACTGGAATCGACTGTCAAATTGTAGCGGAAATTAGGGTCCCGCTCCTTTATGCTCTTGCACATCCTCAGTAGGTCGACGCGTTCCATCTATCTTTCTGAAAAATTTCATGAGGTTCCTCACGTCTTTCTCAGTGAAGGGCAGGCTCGACACACTTTTCAAGCTCCATTAGCCGCATAATTTGCAGCACAGTGATGCCAGATTTGTCAAACATGAGGATGCGGGTCTTGTCAGAATCGGATATGACCCTGTAAGCTGGGAGGAAGCGGACTTGTTCAGGTTCAAGGAGCTCGTGGTTATGGTAGTTTACAAAACCAGTGACCCGCCACTCGTGCATGTCTCCATCAGAAACCTTGCCCCTGCGAGTGTAACGTAAGTGGAACGAGCGAGCGGAAGTCTCGCAGGCATCTCCTCCGGACGAATCTAAAGAAAGCTTTCTTCGCCGGCCAGGCCAAAAGCAACTATTAGATACTGCAAACCATCTTGCGACAGATCTAGATTCCCAACGGTAACGGCAGCCTTCCTCCCGAAAACACTCTCCCGGGTGATTGGGCACCTATAGGGGACCTTCAAAGTCAACACAGACGCTTGCTTGAAAGGTCACCAAAGCAGCTAGCCGTGCACTTTTGACATAGGACCAGACCGAGGAAATTGGATCTGTGCCTTCACTTGCTTTAGAGGCTATGCTCGCTCTCAATTCAAGTCACATGTGCGTGCATCTGGGCCGTGCTACCGTTGAAGAAAATGGATCCCGGAAAAGGGAAATCACTCTAGGAAAGATCTCCACAGACTATGTAAAAGAAGCAGAGTCTGTAGCTAGAAAGCATTTCTTTCGAAAAGGTAATGGATACTAGTTGGGTAAGTAGTCGACTTAAACTAGGATATTGGATGAAAGTGGAGTTTCTGTTCCAGGGGTCTTTCTTCCTTTTTCTTTCCTTTTCAGGCAATAAATGATAGAGCAGAGCACTCGCTCTTAAACTCGCTACTCTCTTCCCTTCTACTTGTCTAGTTGACAGAGCTTCTCTAGTCTATCAAGTTCAGCTTAGCGCCCTTCACTTCCCCTTTGCTCTTCCAGTATTTTATGCTTTACTAAAGCACAGAAGTCTCTTTGGAAAGCATAGTGCTTGCTTCTTGCACCAATGAACATTCTCTTCTTGCACTTCTTAGCATACGGAGGTCAAGGTTGAGAGCTAGGTCTTTCGAGAGAGGCATCTGGATAGCTAGGGATAGGGGCTAGTGCGGATTAGGGAGGAATTAGGTTGGGCGCAAAGAATTGAAGAGAGGAGAAGAGTTAAGCCATGACCGATAGAGCTTGGGTTGGATAGAGAAAGGGAAAAGAAGAAAAAGGAGAGGGCGCTAAGCAGGAAATAAAAAGCAACATATGGCATTCCAATGTGAGTGAAGAACAAAAGGAGCTTGAGTAAGACGAGGAGTTGTGTGCGCGCGGGAGTTCAAAAGTTCCTTACGGGGGATGCTTGCTCGTAGAATCATTTCATTGGCTTCAATCCATCCATTATCTATGAGTTTTATATTCATGCTTTCTCTCTGGCATACCTGAAAAAACTCAGCTCCTTATATGCTGACTCTGCCCCGCACAACCCATTTGTTTCACACAGGCTTCACTTGAATGAAGCTTCTAAGCCGAGACCTAGATCCGCCCAAGCTTACTCGGGTGGGGAAGCCTATTTTATCCCGAGATACTGGAGGACTGATTTGAGTGGATCCTTTTGCCAGAGAGATGAACAATACCCTTATAGAGTAGTCGTTCCTTAGATACTGGAAGATCGGATTTCTAGAGAAAAGGTTAGTGACCGTTGATTGAAGGCAAGTGCAACTAGTGATCCCACCGGGGGTGGTTACCCCCTCCCTAGCAGAACCTAAAGAGAGATATCATGTTAGAGAGAGAGAACCTGAGCATCAGAAGCTCCTTTGATAAACTCAGATAGATAGTAAGATCTCAGTGCCGCTCCGCTCCGCGCCTCGTCAACAACAAGTACTACTGTTTCAGCTGCCTTCTTAGCTGAACTTTTCACTGGGAATAGATCAAATTTTAACAAAGCCAAAATCTTCTGCTTTATGAAGAAATTAGATTCACCAAAAAGCTATTCTGTTAGGTGTTTGGGAAATAAAGAGGCAACGCGGAGCTGGTTTGTCCTAAAAGATTTATACTAGCGTATAGATTGAATCAAGGCCGCCAGGTTGAAATTTCACCTACCAAATGGTAAATACTTGTGACCTTGCAATGAATCCATCCAAAACCAGACCTTATTTACACTCTCTCTAGAAATGAATTGCCCCGTTTTGTAGTGAATTTTTTAAAGAGTAGAAATCTTAGTTAGCAAGAGAACTGTTACCTCATCTTCATAAGCCATGGCAATTATCAAGGCTGGGATAAAAGTTCCACCGATGTGAGGACTTAGACCTGGTCCAGCAACCTCCGCCAATGCTCCTAGTGTGCATTAAAAGCACTGAAAATAGAGAACATGTCACAATTTTTATAGCACGAGATATTTCATAAGAAAAAAAGAAAAGAAAGAATGAAGTGTGCACTCACGAGGTTGAACCAGCTTGGGCAAGATATGGGCCAACCTGAAGTCCAATCAAGTATGGCATAAAATTGAGAAACAATTCTCAAGCTATGATATTATGGGGGCGGTCTTGTTAACCAAGTTGCTTTTCCTTCGGAACAACCAAAGTCATCATATACATATATATCGACCCTATTCTTCCTCGTGTGAATCTTCTTGAGCTGCATAAACTGTTTTTCTCTGTGAAAATGCGGGTACCTCACTCACATCTATGTGCTTTGTGCGGGCATGATATAGAGTGTTCTAACTCAAGCCTATTCAACTTTGGCTTTCACTAAAACCAATGAGCGCCAAGCGCCTGGAAGGGTTTCGCGCAATTTCTAAAGAAGAGTCCAAATCGGTGGAGAAAAATGGAAAGTAGAATGCGACAAATTCCAAATCTGGAAATAACGGTGGGGGGGAGGAAGAGCTTGTAAGCTTCCTGCCAGAAAGTAGCACTATACAAAAATCTAAATAGATCCACTTCGGACTTGTCACATTTGGGAGTGATGCTTTACTATACACGTAAGTGATAACATCGAGCTCAAGGTCTTTGTTTTGGTTGGGGTGCATTGGATTTGTGGAATCTTCTGGTGAAGTAGTTGCAGCGTGCACAATGGAGTTCATACGAAAACACTTCTTTTTTTACTTGATTGTGTCTAGTCTTTGAACTAAGATTAATTAGAGAATGAAATGGAGGTGAGCAAAGATAGGATGTCAAGAATTCAAAGGGATTTGGACTCAATGGTCCTGTATTTATGGACTTACCTATATGGAGAGAATAAACTACAAGGAGGTGCGAGACAAGATAGAGGCTAGAGAGCTTTGTACCCCCTCGAAAGTAGTTCAGAAGACCACTGAGTGAGGACCTATATACTGAGGGAGACTCTATACTAAAGTAAACAATACTAAGGTATAGGAGAGTGGCTGGGATAGTAAGAATACGAAAGAGAAGAAAAGTTCATCGACATAATATCATATAGCCGTGTGTTGGTAGTCTTCTTTTTTATTCGTTCTTTCTTTTCTGGAGTAGAAGCAGAACAAGGCAGCAACTTAGACGCATAATAATAGAAATTCACTAAGAATCATGAGATCATTATCTCGAGATAAAGATCTAGTACTAATAAAATAAGAGCTGTCTATATATATAGATCACACCTTAATAAAAGAAAGAACAGCATGCACAAATCAAAACATTCTAAGCAAAGCCTATAAATCAATTTGGTAGGGCTGGTATCGTCCGATTCTGCTCTTTATGATATATCACCACCCATAAGAAAGAACTAGGTTGATGAAAGTGGTGAGAAAAGATAAAGTCAAAGTATGATGGGACTTACTCTTGATCGATACAAGGCTGGTGTAGCCAAAGAAAGGCTAAAGAAAGCAAGCCTTAAGGTATAGACGGACGAGACATTAAGTAAAGAACTCAAGATAGCATCAAGGGAGGTGTAACTTGAAAAGTATAAAAACCCAGCGAGCGAAGGAGCGAGCCTGAACGCTAGCGCACTACGGCTTTTCAGCCTCCGTTTGCTGGAGAAAGAAGTCTAATATTCATTAAGCCTATATTTCAAACGCTTTCTTGCTAAAGAGATGGAGTGAGACCCTAAGAAAGAGCATGTTGCTAATCAAGTTATCTCTAACAGACCACATGTGATATGTATAGAGGTCACAATTAATTAAGAGTTAAGTGGGCTTGTTGGGCCGGGGCAAAACCTAAGATGATACCCAGGTGAAGTTTGCATGTGATGCAAAGAGACTTGTATTACAAAGAAAGAAAGGTGACCCCTTTATGCTTCCATCCTCAGTAAAGTTTGTCGCAATCCTGAAAACATTTACTTCTTTTTTGGCTGGCATAGCCCGGCATTGATAGAATAAAAGGCCATCCAATTGAGTATTTTATCTAGATCATCGATCGTCGAATACCTACTTACCAACTAGGGAGGGCTTTCTCTCGGTCTTTTATATTAGTAAACTCATACATATTCTCTTAATTTCATACCTTACTAAACTTGAGGATGTTCCGTACACCGAATTATGTCTTTCAAGCGGGGAACTTCCTTTTCAAAATAAGCACCTGTCCTAAGTAAGCCCTAACTTGCACTTGCTGGAATAAATAGTGGGTACCCCACCTTACTACAAGCACTTTCCCGAACCCCAACCTATGTATGCCCCGGTGTAGGGCAAGGAAAGCATTACATACAGGGTTTAGCCCAACCGATGTGATAAGTGAAAACCTCTACCTCCCCGGTTTTTCTTACTTTTCAAGGGCTCTGCCACCATCTTTATTGAAGCCCTGGGGCAGTAGTCGCTGAGTGGGAATTGAACTCCATGCAGTCGGCAGTAGTAGGTAATTCTTCCTGCTTTTGAGTGAGATATCTCTTTGACTAAGTCATTCCTCGGAAAGTTGAGTACATAGTGGCTACTTGGTAGCTTGAAAGTCTTGGTGTAGTACCTACTTGCCTAACCGTGTATTTATTTGAGAATACCGAGAATGTAAATGCTTCCAAAGCACCAAATTGGATTGGTAGGAGAAGCCCTATCTTCTCGGGCGGGCATCGTCTACGGGACTCTGAGATTGAGTACATATAGTACTCTTTGTTCTGATCATGAGTACTTGGGCAGGAATACAGTAGGCTTTTCTATCTTGTAGGCAGGGGGCAAGACTTACATATCAAACCTAGCTTTGGTTCGTCCGATTTTGTTTTAAAGATCGACAGCTCCTAGCTTTGGTTCGGCCTATTCTTGTCCAGTAACCCTTCTGAGTGGAAGTAGGACGTATGGACGGAAATTACTGCTATTTGGCTACTACGCTTCGATTCTGAAAGTCTCATCTAGCAAATGATATTATTTATGTATGGTTATCTAAAGAAAGACATTTCTACGTAAGTGGTACTTACTTTTACACCTGTAAAGCAAGGGCCTTTTTTTCCATCTATTTTCAATCCTTTCTTGTGTACCCTGACTAATAAGCTTGGGTGGGGCTTGTACCGTCTTGTTAAGATAAAGAGATCCGGTCTTGTTAAGATTATGAGACCTTCGCCTCACCTACCCAGGCCTTCTTCTCGTTGGTCATACCCCCTCTCTACCAACCTATCTAGAGATTTGGAGTAAGACATGGGAATTGGATAACTTATGGCCTCCCTGTCCTGGGGTTGGTTCTCACTGTAATAAGAATCCCAAGGAGGGGGGTGTACTTCAAAATAGAAAGAAACTGGTTGTCATTGCTTTGCTCAGGGAGAATTTCTTGATGCTTGCTTCTTCCTGCTGCTTGCTCACTGCGCGGGGTCAGAAGGATGGTCCCCGGGCCTTACCGAGGGAAATGCTGCTTCTTTGGGGTCGGGGCTGGCAATGACTTCATCTATTCCTCAGTCGCTGCAGTCACGGGTTCATCTGTTGAGGCGGACCCTTTCATTCATCATCTTGGGCCTTCCCTACCGGACCTGTTCCCATACTCTCGGGCAACTCTCTTATCTATTTCTTTCTTCTTAGCCTTACTAAATAAATGGATTTCATTGGCAGTTCGGTCCTTTCGGATTAATATCTATTATGGGCTATTGCCTTGGTTTAGGAGCCTGATTCAGAGAAAATCACTAATGTCGAAACGAGTTAAGCTTTTGCTTTTGTTTATAGTAAGACCGCAAAGCCCGGTTTATTTAATAGAGATAGCTAGGGAGGGGCTTATTTCAATTTACCGAGTTGAATAAGGAGAAATTGGGAGAGCTTTTCTGCCACTTTCGCGTTGTTACAGAAGGAGCTCTGAAAGGCAGTTATTCAAAAAGATGGGCTTTACATGACCACGAGCAGACTAGGTTGTGCACTCATAGCTTCTTTGAAAAGCGGAGTAAGATAACAAGTAAACAAACTGGAAAAATTCTTTCTCTTTGAACTTCAAAAAAGGCAGAAAGAAGGACTAGTCATCACTATGATATTAGATGAGACCGTAATTTGCTTTTGCCTACTTCCGGGAGAAGGATGGGCAATTATACAAAGACACTCTTCCTACCCCCTTCCTTGACTACGGCGTATTTTATATAGGGTTTGCATAAAGCCTTGAGGCACTTCCTTAAGTGGATTGTGCTCCTTTGGGCTCTTTGTCCTTCTTCTGGTGCTCCGCTCTATCCCCGTCCTTCCTCTGGCGCTCCACTCTATCCCCTTGCTCCGTGATCAAGCAATGAAAGTAATATCCCTGGCTCCAGTAGGAATACATGTTATCAAGTATGTTTAGATCAATGAAGATTTCCTAGACTGAGCTTTCTCATCTCAATAGATGAAAGAAGGAGGTATGCTTTGCCGGTTCTCATACAGCGTAGGGTAGTGCTAAGGCTAAGTAAGCTAAGGGCAGTCTTAGACTAGATCAATGTGGGAATAAAAAGATGAAAGAGTTCTCTTCTTTCTTCGGCTGTATGTAATAGGGAAAGGCTCCTCATTAGTAAATCCTTACCTTGCTGTATAGAAAGATTCTTCTTCATATTGATAGTTATTTCTTCTTTTTCACGGACCACTAACTACTAAATAGTAGACTCATAGAGATACATGCTATTAGGCGGAATCCTCCTCTCTTTAAAGCTATTTGTTCACCCCCTTGCCTTTCCCTCTGTTGAGTTTGTGCATATGTTGGAGCAAGGCCGTAGAGGTTGGAAAGAAAGTTAGCCCTTGGTCTTCCGCTCGCTCGTTCCACTTACGTTACACTCGCTGGGGCAACTCTCGGATGCACGGACAGTAACATAAGAGGATTTCAGGGAGGAATTTCATTTTCATCCTGTAAACCGCTTCCCTAACACTATACGTATCCCCCCAGCCACGGCGCCACCATCTACTGGAATGTCCATGAGGTCACACCTTTTGCCTTAAGTATTAACTTACCACCTGAACAAACTGACAGGTCAGGAACAAGGTGTGTGTCACCCCTGTAAGATCTCTTTTGTCGAACTCCTTTCATCAGATAATGGTTTTTGCATGCCTTTTACCTGTACTAGTAAATTCTTCGTATAAGTAAAGTCTAATTCTTCGTATAAGTTCAATTCCTCGTAGAAGTCAATTAGGTCTTTCTGGGACGAGATGGAAATAAAGGAATCTACGGGCGGCTCTGAGCGACTGGTACACTATATGAATGAGGATTCAAACCAGGAATGGTGGCTGGTACACCGAGGATGAACACTAGCCAGTAATGGTGAAGAATAAAGATACTAAATAATACATGGGATTTGTAATGTAATAAAGCTTAGCATAGAACTGTTTTCACCCCTCATCTTGTAAGCTAAGCTTGTTCTTGTAAACTGAGCATAGCTCATAGAAAGGGCATTGTTGAACCTAACATAAAGGTAATCATATTCATGACTAACAATCTAATCTAAACCAGTGAAGAAAATCCTGGCTGAGCTAGTTGCTTTACGGTTACGGTTAGACAATGAATAGGCGTACCTAGAATTTCCATTAATTGGAAAAGGCAAATTAGGTTCATTCAAACCGAACTCATTCATATCCAGGTTATGCACAAGGGTAAACCTGGCCCTATCCACTCAAAGGAGATAATCGTAGGAATAGCGGGATGCTAAAAAAAAGAGATGGCTATCTATGGCTATGATACTAGTCCAATCAGGTAATCGACCAAGTACCACATACAAGAGATCCTGCCTTACTTTCCATTGTTGATTGAATATCGTTTGAAATAAACGTTGAATCAAGATTTGCTTTGATGGGGAAAGAAAGGTTATATCAGGTATGCCGTAGCTAATCTCAGTAGCTAGCGGTAGGGTTAGGCTTGATAGTAGAGAATCCACTTTTGTGCTTGCTTGGTCTCATCCCAATCGCTTTCTTACTCTGCTTATGGTTTTGACAATGGATCTACCGTCAATGTCGGAGTTGGGGCATCCAGCAACGTAACCCCCCTAACATAGAGGGACTCCCCTTGCACTGCACAAGATTCCTCTCGGTCGGCCCTATTGCTCACTTTTTATCTTACCAAAAATTTTCCACAAACAAAGTAGAAATCCTCAGTTCGATCTCTTCTTGTGATGAGCCTAAGTCATTCTCTATATCCTTGGGCCAGTGCTAAGTGGGTGAGGCAATGGCCGCTGACAGGCCTTGAGGAAGAAAAGAAAACGTCCGTGGGAAAAAAATCAAGTTACGAGAGGAAAATTTCAGCCTACACTACAAAGCCCAGCGACAAAAGGGAAAAAGGAGGGACTCGACGGGAAACGTTTGCTCCTCTTGCTAACTGTACGGTGTTTTATAGCCCTTGCCCTTAGCGACAAGCCGAGTAATATAACAAAGTAGGGTGTAAGAGGGAGAGACAAGAGCTATGTAAGCTCCCTGCCAGAAAGTAGCACTAGACAACAATCTAAATAGATAAACTTCGGACTTTTTATTCACATTTTGGAGTGTCATCGGGAAGGGGGCTTTGAAGCTGGCCAACTGTAGGTTACAGCTGCTCTTTCTAATCAAGGGGAAGCCTTTACCTTGGACCCTATCTATTTCCCGAACAGAGACAATCATCTGAACAACTAGAGAAGATCCTCTCGATTTGGGTCATTGCATTTCGTACTTAAATGCGGGGACCTCTCTATATATTGTGTCGCTAGTCTTCGCTTAGTCACTTACTCCTTTGGAGGACTTTTTTTCATCTTCCTCCTTTTTCAAAGTGTATAGACTCCTTATTTTCTTTTAAGGATTCTTTGATTTGCTTCCACCTCTGGCGCGAAATCACCTTTCCTTGGAAGATCGGAAAGCTAACTAACCTTTGTGCCCCGTGCCCTTGAGCTTTCGTACTATATATAAGCTTAACTTAGCTAGTTTATACTCATAATAAATACATTCCAGCCCGGATTAGCTGCTTAATCGATTATTGCATGCTTACTTAAGGATGTGCCTACTTATAAAGATGTGCCTACTTACTTATCCGCAGGACCTGATCGAGCAGAGCTGAGCAGATGCTTATGATCTTATTTCTTTTCTATTCATCCCTGTCTTTCTTAATATTTCTTCTTCTCCTCAATGCTATAGCTTTGGTGTGGTTTGGTACGCAATCAGCTGAAATTCCCACTTCCTTTCGGGTATCTTACCATCTTTCCAGTACCGCCGTCTCAGGGCATTCTGGTAGAGGGCACAAACAAGCATTTCTATTTCTTCTTTGATTTCGTCCATTCTTACTTCCCATGGCACTATTGTAAAATGGTTTGCCTTCGAACTCGATTCCTTGGAAACTTCATATCATATATAGATAGTATGCTTTATGAAATATCATATATAGATAGATAGTATGCATGAAATAGAATACATGAAATATCATATAGAGTAGAAAATATAGTATAGATAGAGAGTATGCTTTATGAATAGGGCTTGCTTGGGAGCTAGCTAGTAGGATCTGGTATGCTTTCAGAATAGGGGTTGCTAGGGAGCTGCTAGTAGCATCTGTTCCAGCTTTGAGGGTCGGCGAAGGAGAAAATATATCTTTGTTACCCTCAGGTAGCTCAGTTGGTTAGAGCAAAGGACTGAAAATCCTTATTAAGTGGTTCGAATCCACTTCTGAGCGGGCTTTTGGGTAAAGAAAAAAAGTAGCTAAAGTAAAAGCAATAGTGCCGAACAAGCGTATTGGAATAGGAAAGCTTAACGAGTCAAAGTAATAGTGTAGTTGTCTTCGGCTACATACCTCTTGGGCTCTTTGGGGCTCGCTACACCGCTTGCTTGGTGACCGGCTGCTTTGACTAGAAGCCCTTGCCCTTGGGGGGGTGACCAGCTTTTCCTAGGTATTTGGATTCGTTTTTTTGGTTTAAGGAATTCATAGTGGTGAGAGGCCCGCCCAAGGAACCACATTTCTTGCACTTGCTTACTTACATGGCTACCTACGGTGTAGACCACTTGGTTTTGAGAATCAGTCATACTTGTAGCCCCCAGTCATACATACTTGCTTTTTAGTTTGGCCCATTGTCTTTCACAACAGGTAGGAGGGTGAGCTATTTATTATTATATACGAGAGCTCTGCTTTGCTTGGTTGAAAAGCCTAATCCCGTACGCTATGCTATAATTAATTCATCTCTTCATTACATAGGAAAAGGTACTAAAGTCCTAAAGGATAGTCGTCACAAAGAAAGAGAGAAAGAGAGAAAGGGTACGTGCTAGAAAGGGTACGTGCTAGATAGATCTTTGGTACTCAAAGCATGAGTAAACTTCCACTAATTTCCCAATGGGGCCCATGCGGTATTAGTATGAAATGCATGCTACGGTGTATAATAAAAAATGCGTATTTATTTATTCTGATCTGAAAAGGCTATGTATGCCTGTCTTTCTGCTCTTCCCCCTCAACGTCGTCGTAATCGAGCTAAGCAAACCTCCGTACTCACTGGTACCCCTTTTTTTTTCTTCATGTTCGTTTATGAATGCTTAACAAAACCTATAGCGTAAAGGCATTCTCGCAAGAGAAAAGCAATTCGTATTCTTATTATGAGAGCGGAAGTCAAGTCTTTTTGAAAAGCAGAGAAGGAAAGAAAAGCTTGAACGTGGCAATCGATCTCTTATTAGTTAGCAACGTTTGGGCCCCTGCGGATCCACTCTCCTATTAGCCTTTTTTCTCTGTGCTTGCATAAAAAAATACATATATTGTGTAGTTTTTTAGTGATTTTGGATTGACATTTTATCATATATAGTGTGGTGTCGTGGTGTGTTGTCGGGTGTTTCGGGTTTCGAGTGCGTGCTTCCTTTTCCGTCTCTAAGTCCTCTTTCCAGCCAGGACCGAGCCACCTCACTTATCCTTTGAATTAATTGCTCCGATTTGCCACCTTTCTGAAATGGATCCTATCAAATATTTCACCTTGTCTATGATCATCTTTATCTTAGGGATTGGGGGAATTATACTTAATAGACGCAACATTCTGATTATGTTAATGTCCATTGAATTAATGTTATTAGCTGTCAATTTGAACTTTTTTCTATTTTCCGTTTCTCAAATCGTCTCTTCTTTAGAAGAGATGGTTTTGGCGGCTTTTTTTTTAGGCTTTTGCCTTTGGGCGTGGGACCGTAGGCTCTCTCCTTTCAACCATAAGTCCATTCTCCTTTTCACTCTTCTTTCCCCCGAGGTCTGGGGTTTTCTGGTTTGCTGTATTTCGTGTGTTTTAAGTTTCGTGCTTCACGGCTTTCTTGATATGGGCGCTCACGGAATGGAAAAAGGGAATTTCATTTTTAATCCCTGTGAGGAGGATCCATTTTTCCGTCGTAGTAGGGAGGACTTCATAGAAGTCGAAGAAGTCCTTCCGAGCCCTGAAGAAGCGGCCGCTTCTACTTCGGCGGCGGGGGTGGGCGACCTGCCTGCTCTGCCGCCTACCTTCATTGATTTGGATCCCGATGCCGTGGATTTATATCCTGATGTCGTGGATTTAGATCCGGCGGAGCAACCTACCTCCTCAGAGGTTGCACCCCTGGCAGAGGTAGCTCCCCTGGCAGAGGTAGCTCCCCTGCCAGAGGTGGCTCCCCAGGCTGTCGAAATTCCTAGTACAAGTAGGGGCATTCCCTTTCCTAGACGGGATCCTACAAGACCTCTCACTCTTGCTTATTTACATAGAATGCGTCGAGATATAGATGAGTGGTTCTTCCAAGAGAGGCTCGCCAAGGAAAATATGGCAGAGCCGGAGGAATCCCTCTCGAAGAAATCCCGTCATAAGTAAGGGGCTTCTTTCTGAGTGAGGTGAGGGAGTCGCGGGGTCCTGCTGGGTACGTGCGGGATGCTCAGTGCAGTGAGATTTGTGGAACTAATCATGCCTTTATGCCTATCGTTGTGGAAGCTGTTTCTTTAAAGGATTATGGTTCTTGGGTGTCAAATCAATTAAGCCAACAAAGCAACTAAACTGGAGAAGCTTAATCATAAATGCCAGCTAGGCTCGTTAATTCACTTGCTGGGTGAGGGACTGAAATGACTTTTCTGTTTTTGAGTTTAATAAAGAATACACCAAAGATCTTCAAAAAAGGATATAGTAAATAGAAGTATAAAAAAAAGGGAGAGCGCGAAAAGAAAACTACTAAGGGTTAGGTTATGTTAGAAGGAGCAAAATTAATAGGTGCCGGAGCTGCTACTATTGCTTTGGCGGGAGCTGCTGTAGGGATTGGAAACGTCTTCAGTTCCCTAATTAATGCCGTGGCACGAAATCCATCATTGGCTAAACAATTATTTGGTTATGCAATTTTGGGTTTTGCTCTCACCGAAGCAATCGCCTTGTTTGCACTCATGATGGGGTTTTTAATTCTTTTCGTTTTCTGAGAACAAGAAGTGCTTTGCTTGTATTTGTTTAAGGATTAATAATATAATGATTTATGTAGTCTCTCTTTCTTCCTGATAGAGAGTACGAGGCTCCCCTTGCTTGCGAGGGGAGGAAAGAAGAGTGGGTATGTGGGCTTCTTTCACGACAAGCTATCACTATATACTAAAAAGTTCGATCCAATTGCATGTAAGAAAAGCTACTTTTTTAGAAAGGCTTACGCAGACTGTAGTATTTTTATGAAACAACTTTCACTTCATCGAAGACCTTCACTATCCACAAGATTTCTTCTACGATTGTGCAGATGTGCGCTCGGGTGCAAATGCGCCTTATGCTTTTAGGTCTCCTTTCCTTCTGTTGAACGACTTCTCTTCTTCTCCATTCGCTGGTTTGGTGAACATGCTGTCATGAAGCACCTGCATTACTTATCTCTATAAAAACTGAGTGGAATATTTGATCACTTGATTCTGTTTGCACAGGAAAAAAGCAAGTCGCTTTTGAAGGAGGTTGGGTTTCAAGTTGAAGTATCACCAGGAGAGGCTTTTGAAATCCTCACTTAATGGGCCGTTGCAAGCTCAAAAAATTTCATCAACGTTAGGGAGATGATTCTGACGAGTTCGAGTTGAGTGAGCCGTGTGCCCGCTGCTTCAGTTTCCATACTTTAGCTAATAAACTCCTCAATACCACCGAGCTATGCTCTATGATGACCTGGATAAAGCACAAGTGCCAAGAGATGCATCACCCGAAGTCGTCCGAGGTGCCTTAGCCAGCCTCTACCGAAGACCCGAGGGCAGTGCAAGACATTGTAACGAGCCTCTCAAAGGAGCCCGCGATCACCTTCTCAGAAGGGACAAGTGCCATTTGAAACTAGGGATGATCAATAGTGACGATATTCCACGAGCAAGACAGAGAAGAAAGTTCAGATAGACAGAATCCGGAGGAGCTTGACCTGTCTTTGGAAGAAGTGCTTTTTTCACGTGAAGAAGAAAGAAGGGAAGATAATGGGAAATGCTAAGCGGAAGTCTTGCGTATAGAGTATAGTGTTCCGACATCACGGAACTTTACTTGAGAGGTGTCATTACCTCTTTTTCATGCCTTCTGAAGGCTCTGGGTACAAGGAAAGAGCCGATCCCTTTATTCTTCTTTTCGTTGGTAGAACCAACTCAATCTCATATTTGATCGGTCGAAGTTGACCGATAACTTTTTTGAGATTCTCTCCTGGAAAACGCTTTTTTTGATTTTCGGTTTTGTTATGTTAGAAGGCAGCGGAAACAAAGTGCTAAGGGATTTTTGGAAGGAGGACGAACTCATGAGCCGACTTCAAAAACGTTATGACGAACTAGTGCCATTCATTTACCTGATAATCTGAAAAAAAATTGTAAATGAAGCAGCAGGAAGGGCAACTGATTCGTTACAAACCGGAAGAACCTGGCTGGACTTCTCAACATTAGCCGCCTGAGTGAGACGAAGGAAAGGACCAACTATTCCTATCATGGGTTATGCTTCGCGTGGTCTCGCACCGATCCCCATCCCAGCCCTTTTTTGGAGATTGGAATAGACTTGGCTAGTATCATTGCTTTCATGTGCAAATAGATGTTTTTCCTAGGATGTTACCTCTAGGTCTAGGTCTGTCAACAGATTCGATTCTTGTGGGGTTTACCATATTATGGATGCCCATGTTTCTGTAGTCTCCACCATGTTTCTCCGCCATTTCTCTTCCTTTTTCTCAGATCGCTATTACTGCTCCCTTTTTTATAGCAGATGCGGTCGGTACACACAAAACCTTGTCTTAACTGGATGTCCTTACTTTTCCTTCAAGGGAATTCAATTTTTTACTCCATAACTATCTCTAGAAAGGATTTGCTGTGATTCAGACCAAGCCAACTAGTAGTTTCATCTTACCTCAGGTTTATGCCTTCTGAAGGCTGGACACGTACTGGTTTGGTTTTGAATGGTTAGTCAATCGAATTTCGAAACTGGTTTGACCAATCATCCAAATTGAAAAGTAGGATGCTGAAAAGTCTATGAATAATGAAATGCATTTGATCATATATAGAACTAGTTTGGTTATGCTTTTTTTAATTGAGGATCCACTCTATATTCGAATTGGAAATTTCTTATTCATCCCTCCAACAATCACAGTCAACAGCGACTTCATTTTCTTTGGTTTTTGCGTCCTTATTTGTTTTGACAACTACTGCTTCGTCACCTTTTCGTATCCCTGGAAATGCTTTCAATTGAAAGGAGTGAACAAAAGGAAGCTTTTTCTTGTCAGCTAGAACCGGAGCTGATTCCACTTCAGCAGCTAGCTTTTTCGAGTTCAAAGGGTCCATTGGACATGCTCCAAAACTCTATTATACATGTTTTGCTCTCTGTCTTGACTTTCTATTTACTTTCTTCCTGAATTCCTTTTCATGCGAATGTGTGCATTTAGTGTTCCTTTCTACGGGAAATTCCAAATACATAGTTTCTTCAATTGTTCCTTCACGATGTCCTCAACAAGTTGTAGAAGAGGCTCCACGTCAAGGTTGATCGATGCTGATCCATTGTAGAACGCTGAGATGACCTGTCTCTGTATCTTTCTGTCGGTGGTGACGTTACTCCAAACTGCCGTGACCGAGTTGGATGAGTCGGTGCCAGTCTGCCAGTCGAGCACATACCAACTTCAAAACTTACTTCAAGTACGATCCACCCAGAACCAAATAAGGAAGCATGTCAGATCGAACCTGGCTAAAGGAGATGTTGATTTTGATGATCAACTTGATACCAACCATATTCTTTACCAAGTAAATACTACTAAAGGACCAGAAGAAAGTTCAGATCCAACTAAAGAGTCTAACCAAGTGGCACCTGTGGTATAGCTGAACCAGTGAAGGAGAAAGCTATAAAAGATGGCACAAAGAAGGATAAAGCTTCGCAAGAGGTGACTCAAACAATTGATCCTGTGGTGTTACTCGAGAGAAGAGAAAGCGCAAGAAAACCAAAGCTGCCTCCATCTGGCCGAGAAGAGCTCTTATTTGCTTTCCCGAAAAGGAGAATAGACACCCCTAATAGTTGCAGGAGATTGTAGGGGTCGTTGGTGAGACCGCGGATCTGTCTAATAAGAATGTCCTTGCTGCGCTGCCCTCGAATGGCTTGGTTCGAGGAAAGAGCATCTATCTACTCAAGTAGTAGCTATACCATATCGAAAGTAAGCAACTAACTCAGCTCTGAGCTACGAAAATAGCCATTCTATCGCTGTTAGCTATTTGTCTGCAACCGGTTGGTTATGGAAGCACATCAATCGGCCTCTCTTTCTATTCCGTAACTCGAAAGCTATGTCTTTCCTCGAAAGATAAGTTCATTTCATATAGATGTGATTTCTATTTCCGAAAGCCGAACTCAGCAACTTGTTAGGAGTAGGTTTTGGCTTGCTCCTTCCCTTCCAATCGTTGGACACATAGACCAACAGGAGCTAACAGATGCTAATCGAGCTTAATCTCATAAAAGAGAGAGTCGAGGACAAGCATAAGAAATGCATGAGAATCCGATTCACCCAATTCACTCAATAGGAGGGAGGTCGCTCTCTCTCATAAGAGAAAGAAGGTCCACGTAAGTACCCGGTTCACCTTCTTACTTGAAGTTTCGATAAGGAACCTATTGTACAGGTACCGTCCTTCAAGAAAGAAAGACTCGACCTTTCGAGTTCAGTCCCGTCGTTAAGGTAGCTCCAGGTTGTCCTACAAAAGTACATAAAGAAAGAAGACAAATTGGAAGAAACAGGAATTCTTCCTTTCGTTTCCCATTTACTGGGCTTGTTCAAACCAAACCTTTTGAATGTGGATGGCCGAACCTTAAGACGTTCGTTTTCGGGGACTATAGCCGGCTTCTTCTTTTATGTTATTGATGAGGCCTGTCCCAGGAATGGGTTGTGGTTCAAGAGCACTTTTGTGCGACTTTCTATTATATTAGCAAGACTCATGAGCTCACAGCTACCTTAATGGTTATCAAAGAGCTCTTGTTTACTGATCAGTTGTGGACTTGTTTAAGGAATACGAAGATATATTCCCGCTGACAGAGATGAAGGGAATTTCCAAGCTTCCACAACGCGACCAGCAACTCTCCCCAGTCAGAGGACGTGGTGCAAAGTCAGGAGCGGTCAAGTCTGGCATGTCCTTAAGGAATCCGAACTGACGCAGGACCCGGCGAGGGAAGTCAAAGAAAGGACGTGGAAGTCAAGCCCATGATATGCACGCATGAGTGTCCCTCTGTAGTAATGAAAGGGCTAAGATATCCTTATTATTTACACTACACCACCCATGTAGCAAGAATGCAGATTTCTCAATTTCCTATAAAACGTCTCCTTGTCATCATCATCGTAAGCTCCAGCCCTCCCACAATTGGCTCCACCCGAAAGGCAGCATCGATCTCTCTAGGAATTACTCTCAGTCTCAAAGGTTGTCCTACAAGTCATCTACGGTAAATAGGAGAACGAACTCACTATCTGATCCCTCAGCGCCTGAATCTCCTGCTGCTGACTGGCTATCAACGCCTGCATCCGAGACTGCTCTGTCCTGGCAAAACCTGATCGGGGCGTATGTGATGCTGCAAGGTAAAAGAAAGGTAGAAAGTCAGCACAAGTTCAGCAAGATTCTATCAAGGAATATCTCGAGGGAAAGAAGATTTACCAGCCAGGTGTTTTAGCACCCATTTTCTTTGCCTATTTGACCTAGCTCTAGTCACCAATACCACCTATTATTTTGGAATGCCTACTGTATTAGCCCTAAGAACTAGTACTTACTAAGCAAGAACTACTTACTACTCTGAAATACCGGCGTATAGTTTTTCTTTACCAACTCTAGGACCACTTTGCCTATGAAATACCCTACCTGACAACAGTAAATTCACTACTTGACTACGCCTACGCAGAAGCTGCGTCTTTCCTTCCATAGCCCTACCTAAGCTTGCCCTACTGACTGCTATTAAGTAAGAAATTCCAATCCGCCAGCTTCCACTCCAATTTACCTATTCACAAGATATAAGCCTATTCAGCAACATATTCTAAAGAAAGTAACTAACTAGTAGAAGAGTTATCCTTTCCTCCCGGATGCTACGTTGCGGCGACATAAACTCTGACCTATAACCAAGCCCCATCCCTATGTTAACCCTCAGCAATGACCTATTGGAAATTGACTCTTATCACAGTTTGGTGAGACTGTACCAAGCCTTACTTTACACCTAAGGTAGCTGCTTAAACTAGTGTACTTGACTAATCCCAATCCCATGTACCAAAGCAATAAAGAAAACCCAAGTTAACTGCTTCCCGATATTAGAGTGAGAAGAGCAGATATCTATTCTACGCAAAGAGAGAAAGTCGCCTATCCCATCTAGACCAAGCCTATCCCAGGTACCTATCGTAGAGGAAGAAGTCATAGATTCGAAGTAATATCCAGAGAGACATTGGTTGAAATCAACTTATACAATAAACACATATTCGAGTTTCGTTACCTTAGCCTACCCCATTAGAGTACGACTCTAGCTCCAAGTAAAGCCCTAGTCATATCTTCACTACTGATACCTATTCCCAAGATAAGATACCGCCGGCGTATAAATGAGACCTAGTAAGAAGAAATGCCTCCCAAGACACAAGACCTATACGTTGCTTCTGTCTTTTCGAATTAGTTTTATCAAAGAAAGACCGTGTTTTTGGTCCTACTTGACTTGAAAAACCTATACTTGACTCCTCGCCCTATTCTGCAACTTGAAATGCACTACCTGACAACTGTAAATGACCTAGCCTAGTTTTATATTCGGTAGAAGAAGCAAGCCTATGCAAATACAGAAACTTTGACCTATAAGCGCTATGTTTCCTATCCCAAGTCACCTGTTTGCCCTGTACCTAGCTAGCCCCAAGTACCTAGCCGCCCTATCTATTAATTCAACCGCTCAGGAAAGTAAGAAAATCCTATAGAAAAAGTAGATTACCGATAAGAATAAGACCCAAGTTACCTGTTTGACAACTGTCAATACGTTGCTTCTTTCTTTTCGAATTCAACATATCGCCTGTGAAGGGAGCTCTATTCCAATCCAGAAGACAAGACAAAAGAGGTAAGCGCCTATTCTGAAACTTCATTTCCTTTCTTGAAATAAACAACTCTTACCTAGCCACATTAGACTGTGCCTACAACTTCACTACTGTACCTATCCACAAGAAATGACCTATTTCCCTACTGTACCTATCCTGAATTCCCAATAAATGCCTATCCCAGGCCCTACTTTACTACTACTCTTTCCCTACTTTTTTTGAATTGAAACATCAACTCATATATCTTTTCCATCTCTCCTTACCTATTATTCTGTTCCAATTGGAAAGATTGATTCTAGATCAAATACCATTAGGTAAGACAACTAACTTCTCGCTTCAGCCTGGGGCATTCCAAAGCCATCCACTACCTCGTCAATAAATCGAATCCGTAAATTCTCCTCGCTTAGAAGGTAGCTTTCCAACTGGGCATTAAATTGAAAGCAAGACCTACCTCGATAGAAGCAAATGGGTTCTACAGCTTATTGACAGGACCGAGGAATACCGACCGAACTTGAAACATGTAAGAGTTCAGACTGAGAATAGAACTGAGAGAGCACATCTTCAAGATCGCCAAGGCGAAAGCAAATGGTTGCAACGCTCATTCTGTCGATGGCTCAGACTTGGTACAACAATACCAAATTCTCTAATGCAATAGCAAACGGGAGGAAGAATCAGAACTCCATCTTCAATCTCATGGTCCATTACCCAATTCTATCGTATATAGACGACATTGCCTAGGCCTTCGCAAACCACTACAAGGCTATGATAGGGCATTCCCCTTTTCCTCCATATGACTTGCAATGCAAGCCAAGGTCGGTCTTGAAGGGGGGAGGAATGGTCTTTTCATGTCTTGTAATGAGTTTTAATGGATAATACTATCTATGATATTAGTTAATGGCATTGCTTTGGAGTAGAACTAGATATTCCAACGTGAAGTTGGGATAGGGATACACAAGCGAAGCTCAAGCTCGAACCTATAGATAGTGAGAGGCACGCAGATGCAAGACTGCAAAGGAGAGGCTGCCTTCACTCTATTAGTAAGGACATGCACTCTATTAGTAAGGACAAGAGTAGAAAAGAGTCGCAAGGGCAGGAGGACCACAGTATGGTGGAATAGCAATAACAGTGCTACCTGGGTCATATTATCATAGAAGTATTGAAGGAACATCTCTATCTCTCCTTTCCCTAATCCACTAGGTAGGCGCCGCTATACTTTGAAGAGTGCGGTACCGGACCTTATGATACTCCTCTTTTCCTGTTTTTGCTGTGAGTTCAGAGATGATAATGAATGCTATTTACGTGGGTGGCAATGAGTATCGAGTCGACTCGCTTGTACTTTATCAGTCAAGAAATGAATCCATGATATCCATGAAAAAGATGTCACACAAATGTAAGCTAAGATGTCACATAAAAGTAAGCTCTTACTATGTATGCTATAAATCTTGAACATAGATGGAACCGCCGATGGTTTGGTTTCCTATTCAAAACGTAATCTCTGCTTTCAAATACGAAATTCAGATGCTTTCCAATACGATCAAATGCCAATGATATCAGTTTTCTGGGCATGAGGATGGTACTTATATGAGTTTGCTGGGCCCTTTTTACCTGTAGGTGTGGATACCTTCATAAGTCATAAGTTGTGTACCACTGTGTGCATACCCTAATTCCATCATGAGTACTACTTTCTTTCGGAGTGCTTTTATCCATATTTTCTTAATGGACTGCCCAGTTCTTATGAACCTGAAGACCCATAGTGACACGGATGTTCAGCATAAGAAGAAATAAGGGATGACCCTCTATACTATGAATTACATTGCTCCTCCCCTAAAAAAGAAGTCTGGTACCAGCCCTGTCTTTGACGCCGCTAAGCAGTAAAGAAAAAGTCAAAATGCTGTTTGAAAGGTTGATAGCTCTGATTCTGGAATTGTGGGAAAGAGATAAAAAAATACCCGAAAAATAAGTTTGATTTCTCTATTCAATATGATCTCGAAACTTACGCTTTTCACTTTCGCCCGATGTACGTACAGATCATACATTCCTGTTCCAAAGAAGCCGGGCAAGTTTGAAGCTATCACGCAGCCAGCTCATAAGGACAGACTTGTTTTGGATGCAATGGCCCGCTTGCTCCGCGATGAATTTTAGCCTGTCTTTTTTCGTGCATCGCATGGGTTTCGGGTCTCCAAGGGCGCTCGGACTTTCTTCAGCGAGCGATGTTTCTCGCTGGCCTCAAATGTATTGGCTTGTCAAGTGCGATATAGTCAGGTGCTTCGATAACATAGATCACACGCTTCTCCTAGCACTGTTGCTAGATCGGTTTGGCAAGGAAAACTTTGACTTCGTGGAACTGGTTGATTGAAACCTTCCTGGTCACGGCCTGGATCGGGAGGGAGTGAATCATGCATGCACCGAGAAAGGCATACCGGAGCCCAATCTCGCCGGTTCTAATGAATTTATTCCCACCTGTTAGACAAACACTTGGGGTACTCTCATATTGGCAGCGCCGGGCATAGAAAAGGAATCGAAAAAGCAATCAAACTCTACTACATCAGGTACGCAGAATCAGGTACGCAGACGAGATATTCCTCGGTTTTCCGCGAACCTATGATGAAGTGTGGAAGCAAGAAAAAACAAGCTACTCGGCTAACTAAGATCGGAGTGGAATTAAGACTTCCCTCTCGGCTCGGAGTTTCACTGTGAACTTTTTTTTACTAGACTTTTTTTTCTCTCACATTTACGGATAGCATTCTTCAAGACATTTGAGAAGCATCAAGGATTCCTTGTTCATCCACTTCTCCTCCTGCCGAAGACTGAAGAGTCAACCTTGCCTGAGATCATCCTTATAGAGTCTATTAATTCCAGGAAAAAGGAGAGTGGAGTAAGTCCGGATAAAAGGTTTGGGTGGGGAAAGTCAGAGATGAGTACCTCGCCGGGACCAAACATACACCAACAAAAAAGAAGGAGAACATATATAGACAATACGTTATCGAATTGGTGAACTAGGGTTGATCCATGCATGAAACTTGAGTCAAGTGCTCAACAAGAAAAGAAGGTTGAAGTTGAGGGTCTTTGGTGGCACTGTACCTCTTTGAGCTCTACTAGTTTGAAATGGACGTGAATTAGGCGCCTTATCAGTATCTATGGTCTTGCACACGGAATAAAAGTGCACTCCTAACTATGTAATGTACTACCATTGCTCGCCTCTTTACGAGTTGCTTATCTTCTCACAGCTAGCCTATAAGGACAGTATAGACGAGCAGAAGTTCGCAAGGCAGTTTCAGTGTTGTACGGAAATGTGAGAGTATTCCGTCTTTGATACTCCTTTTTTGCCCAAAGCAAAGCGGGCTCCAAAGAAGCAAGAAGCTGCCTCCAAGTAGAGCCTGTAGCGCTTGGGTTAATGGATCGCCTCTCGCCTTTGTTCGTTGAGCGTCCACTTGATCTCACTCATTTGATCCTTCTTGGTATACATAAAGGAATTACTATTCATGTTGCTCCTTCAGGAAACTTGCAAACTGAATCAGTGAATGAAAGAGTTGGAGATGAAGATTCTGTTCAAGAATTGGTTAACACTCTGCCAAGTACTGAGTTCAAACCGCCTAAGAAGTCGAAACGAAGGGGAAGACAGCGAAAAGGCAGGGGGTGGACAAGTGAATCATTCAAGAGGAGAAGGCTGGTGGGAAGAAGTAAATGGAATGCTGGAAATTTATTTTATTAGTCCTAGTAAGAATTTTGATACTGTATTGTGTTGCTATTCCATTTTCATATGTAGTATAAACACCTGCTTTGTTATTATCCTTCAATCTTGAGTTTTGATTTGTTTTGCTTTGTTATGTACTGTTGCAGACTTGGTTTTTTGAGCATTTTCAGTTCAGAAGATATGATAAGTCGAGTTGTCGCATACCAAGATTCCGGTTTGAGCTCGCAGAGGAAGTTTTTTGGAAGGGAGGACAGTTAGTCAGATTGTAAAGGAAGCACTTGAGCCTAAAGATTCTGAGAGGGAATTCTTTGAGAGAGGGTTTAAGGCAAGTGATCATGTTGCTCTCATTAATCAAGACAGAAGTATGGCTCGGTACCAGAACAAGAAGTTGACAGCTCTTCTTGCCGGTATTATTTTTGGATATGAAGTGTGTGAGTATGTGTCTAGTAGGGTGAAGCAGAGTAGGTTGGATGAGTTGGAATACATGCCTGTCGAGGAGGCAAACAGAATTGAAGATGATGTGACGTTTGGAGGCAGCGTTTTGCCAGGAGACATCAATGGTTGAAAAGCAGTTCGGCGTGCACAGGAGCCAGAAAAGGGGTAGAGGAAGAGTTAAAGAAGGGTCAGCACTTCGTATATTTTCTTTTTCTTTGATAGTATAAACATCTCAATTCTTACTAGAAACACCTTCTTTTTCTTAGAAAGAAGCGTCGGTGCAGGAGGCTCTCAACAATCTAAAAGGATCAAACGTACTGTTCAGCGCCGACCAAGAGGTCCTGAGAGCCCAGCAAGGACTTACTACAGGAAGAAGAAAGCTGTTAAGGAGTCCGAAAAGAGTCCTGCTGCTGACGCTGGTGAAAACTCCCCACAATTCTGATAGGAGTGCTGAGAAGACTCCTGGTGTTGAGACTGCTGAGACTCCTGGCGGTGACGAGCATCATGTTTCTGGTGAGGAGAAGACCCTTACTGAGGATAAACTCTCCGGTGCTGGCAAGACTTCTGCTGGTGAGAAGTCTGTTGGTGTAAAAAAGACTGCTGGGAACAAAGAGAACTTCTAAAATGAAAGAGAAAATGAAGAGCCCAGAAAATGAGGATGATGATGATGAGGAGGACACTCCTATCATGCCTGGATCAGTTCAAAGATTTTATGTTGATTCTCTAACTCCACTTGCACCACAAAAGGAAAGTACAAAGAAACCAAGGCAAGAAGTAACACCTGGTGGCCCTAGTTTTGACCTAGACTTTGACACTCCCCCAAGAACTCAAGAAAGACAGCAGACTGAACAAGATGTGGGGGAGCAGTCGGTTGTTTGTACTGGGCAGGCATTTAATACTAATACCCTCTAGCCTAATGTGCTTTTGGTTGAGACATCTGATAGAGAATCATTTACGGTTGGGTATGTTTACACTGATCCACGCCCTTTTCAGAAAGAAGTTGAGAAATAGTAGTATTGAGAGCAGTATTTACCATGATCCATACGGTAAACCCTGAAGAAGAAAGCAAAAATGGATTATGTGGGCCAGAGTGAGTGAGAGGGTCATTGAAGGAAACTTAAGAACCAGAGGAGATAGTTTAAGACTTTACATCACTATAGATAAAGCGCTTTACAAGTGTTGTGGAATTAGCACATGAAACTTCCTAACGTGAGGCTCACTGTCTGTCATTCCTCTTTCTCTTTCCCTCCTTCTCAGGTGCATATAACCAGAAATAGGTTGAAGTAGAGCTGACAAGGCTCGGTATAACTTAACATAGAATAAAGTGCATTCATTGTGATGCGGGCTCCTTGCAAATAAGCATATCTTGACATTTCTTTTCCCTCTCTTCCTTCCTGCGCGCGCCATCTGAGGTCCGGTGGTCAATGCTTCAAGTCGAGGTGATTGTACCAGTCGAGGTGATTGTACCTGTAGTAGTATAAAACAGGATCAGAGTCAAGAGGGTTACGAGTGCCTACTATTCCTTTCTTACTCTGAATAGGAGTTGTCTTCTCTTCTAATGTCACTAAGCAAAAGACCAGGCTAGTGAGTATGATATGGACGATGAGTATGATTCCAAGGCACTACCCTTGCGTGCGAGGATGTTCTCCCCGGTGACGAACTTGTGCCCGAAGCAGTTTTAGATGACTCGATCCTAGGAGCGTTGTCTTTTTCATATACTCTCACCTTAGTGTGCTACACTTGAGTTCAATCATACCTGGCCAGAAAAAGTGACAGAGGAGGTTCCGAAGGAAAGTGAAAAACAAGAATTTGGGAATGAGGATGGTGATTGGCAATTCAGGTACGGATATTACCCCATTTCCGATCTTCTGCTTAAATTGGGATACATGAAATACGGGGTGGACTCGAGCGGAGGTCACTTTAGTCGATATGCTACTGTCCCGACACGTTCCAACACCTCAAAAGGCCCGTAGTACTTGGCAACAACCAATGCCCTTTCTGTGACACTGTCACTTGACGGTAGGGCTTTAGTTTTAAGTATACTTGATCACCCACCTTCAACTCCCTTTCAGTTCTTCCTTTGTCTTCGTATTGTTTCATTCGGGCTTGAGCTTTTATTAGGAAATGAACATAGCTTCCTGTCTTTCTTTCAGATAACGGTCTATGGCCTCAATTGAAAAAGTGGGAGGTGTGCCAAGTCCCAGTTGAGGTGGAGAGTACCCAGGTGGGTTCGCAATTTAGAGAAGAATGAAAGCTACTGTTATACCAGTATTCTACCAAACTCAGCCAAGACATCCACCGGGTTGGTGAAGCACATGTTTCTCAGGTAATTTTAAAGACATTGATTTACTCTTTCCGTTCGCTTGGCATGAGTGAAATTAAAAGATTTTGGTTTGGATAGTGATGAATGAGGTTTGGGTAGACATGATGTTCCGTCTTAAACAAATGGAGAAGACGGGAATCTTTTTTGGGTTTCAATCCGTTTGTTCAACTTTGTACAAAACCATTATACTTTCTTTTCGTTGGAATTGAACTAAACTATACTGGAATTGCTTCTATTGCCGGGATGTGAATCTCTGAGTCTGACCTTACCTGACAGGTCAATCCGACCTGACCTGCCTAAGAATGACCTTCTGGGTTGATTGGGCTAAATTCAAACAGCACTGAACATCAAAGCAACATTTGGTTTTCATTGCATATTTGACAGCACATTGAACTTCATTTCAAATATGAAGTGTTCTGGGCCTGGACCGATTTCAAAATGATTGCTGAATGGAGGATGAACTTTATTCTAATCCCAGGACGGTTATTGGGTAATTAGAAAAAACTTGAATTTAGTTCCACATTGCAAAGTTTGAAATTGACTTGCCTCTGTATCGTAGCCATTGATGAAATCTCTTGACTTTGTTGTTTGTGAGCAATCTAACAACCATCTTTACCTGTCTATTTCTCTGTTATCCTTACTTACCTGATTCAAAGAACTAAGAAGAACTATCAGGAGTTCGATTTCAGATCATGATATCATGAACATTCCGTTGAAACTGCTAAATCTATAAAAAGTGGAGCAGGGGAAGCACACAAGCAGGAAAGAGAAGAATCTCAAGGGGAAGAAAGCTGAGCCTTAAACATTCATGGGCGGGCAGTGGTATAGAAGAATAGGAGAAAATGAGTGACTTTCAACCAATTACGTCTGTCTCTTGTCTTTT
>JANSWA010000175.1:0-48779 GCA_028015225.1 Carex myosuroides | reverse complement strand
TAGCAAATCATCCTCACCGTATAGCCCCTGCCCCTCGACAAACCCCACTTGGTTAAGCAAGTAGCGCACAACGGTATTACCCTTCAGCGGGTTACCGTCGATAATCTCAGGGTAAACCACTATCGGTTCCAACCCTTGCTTACGGTGTAATTCGATAACCCCATCGGTAAGCTGCGGAGTGATCAACTCGGGATTGAGCACGTTGGCAGTGACATAGGCCTCCTGGCCCGAACGATTGAGTGCATCGCACAGCATGTGCATGACCCGAACCCCAGCAGAGCTGCGCCGATAATCGGGGGCATAGATGTAATATGGCTGCGGGCGCTTGGAGAACAGTTCACGCATCGCCTCTACCTCTCGTAACTAATTTAATTTGGCGAATAGTCGGATCAGATTTTTGAACTACCCAGTTCCAGTTCAGTAGCAAATACGGGCCAACCGATCACGTACGTTTAGAGTTCTCCGCCCAACGCACCATACTGTCGATGGACTCATCCAGCGTCGTCCAGACATCCAATCCGAGCGCTCGTGCCCGTGTGATGTCCGGCACATAGAATGATCGGCCCGAACTCTCTGGACGCCCCATAATCCGCACAACCTTCTCCGGTGCCACCCGGGCCACAACTCGGTACGCCAGCTCAGCGATGGTGATTGCCTCGTCTGACCCGACATTGTATGCCTGCCCCGCTTTTCCACGGACCAGCAATGCCAACAGCCAAACGGCCAGATCGGCACCATGTAAATAGCTGCGTACCGCCGTACCATTTGAGTTGAGCACCACCTCTTGGGCATAAAGAGCATCACGCACGAAGTTGCCGATGGCAAAATGGCCATTCAAGGGAAGTCCGTAGCCGGAAAAAGCAAAGGCAACGGGTCATGATGACATCAATGCCATAGCTCTCCGCATAAATTGCACCCAAGGTTTCCTGGGCTCGCTTTGCCTCACCGTAAGTGCTACCTACGCTGTTGCTCATGCAAGCGCCAGGATAACTTTCCGGTACGCCGACAGTATCGGGAATAGCGCCATATTGAGCACCGGAGCCAGTGATCAGGACACGCGCGCCATCACAACGCACGGCGAGATCAAACACCCGTCGAGCACCCTCGACAATAGTGTCGAACAACTCCAACGGACGGGTATGGGCAGTTGCTGAGGTATCGGCCGCAGCGTGCAGAATCAGGTCAACAGGACGCCCAGACAGGTTCCGCAGCTCACGGATATCACCGGGTAGCCAGTTGAGCCATTTGCACTCCAGATAGGCAGGATGGCTGGATAAAAAAGTCGCAGGATTGCGTGACGTAAGCGTCACTTCAATCCCCGCCCCCTGGCGATTGAGTTCTGCCAACAGGGCCAGCAGCCAACGACCGAAGAACCCGGTTCCCCCGGTCAACAACAAGTGACGGCCAGCCAGGGACTCAGCCAGGCCGAGACCGGCGAGAACACCGTACAAGTCACTCTTTTCTCCGGGTGACCCGGAAAAGCCTGTTGTAGTCATGGTGTTCAATACTTCGAGATCGAGATTTCCCGATACTCCGGTTCCTGCATCGGATACTCGGCGAGCGTGGTGTTCTGCTTCGGCGTCTGCCAGTCACCGTAGACGAATGTCAGATAACCCTGGACGTCGTGAGGGGTATAAAACTGTGCACCGAGAAATTGCATCCGGTCCAGCGCGCGAAAATGTTGTTCAGGCGCGATGAACTCGGGCCCCGCCGACTTGGTGATCGACTTGCCAGCTTCAAAGACCCGCCGTACGAAACCGACTTCGAAGGGCACGATGGGCGTTGAGTCAGGAGCACTTTTGAATGTGGTAAGGACCCCGGTCACGACCCCCTCCGATCTGATGACGGAAATGTCGACGACAAGCCCCCTCCCTATCAGGAAAGAACGACCTCAGCTCATCCAAATGCTCGACTATCAGCGGAAAATCGACATCATTGATGGATAAATCAATATCGTCATCCCACGCAATCAGGTCACCGTCACGAACCGCCCCCAGCAATGTACCGAAATCCAGCATGATCGGAATTTCGTGTGCAGCAGAAAAGCGAGAGACGCCCGACATCACTTCAACAGCCAATGCCTTGGTAACCGCATCGGAAAACGGCTTTACGCCACCGTTCACAGCCAACAGGTTCTTTGGCGGAAGAATGATTCGCTCTGCTGGAATACCGAGGTCGCGCAACTGTGAGGAGATACTGTCCAACCAGCCGGTACTAATCATCACCAGATCGTAATCCAGTGAAGCAATATTCTCCGGCGCGATAATGGGCACATGGCCGACTAAAGTCCCTTGTTTCTTGGAATCATTATCGGCAAACGCAATAACATTCAATTCAGGGAAGCTTGAGAAAAACCTCAATGCCACACGCCCCGCGCCAAAAAGGACCAGTCGTTTGTCTTTCAGGAAATCTGGAATCATGTTCACCCCTTAACCACAACGCAGCGACCGACCAAAGCATCCTCTTCGCCATACTTGGCAAAGCCACGCCCCTCTACTTCGTACTCGACACGAAAACCGACGGACTCGATTCGCCCAAGAACAGCACGGTGATCCAAATAGCGCCTGAAATGCCCGTCCCCAAACACTTTCTCCTGATCAGCATCCTCTATCGTCCGATATTCAAGGAATAAACGACTACCGCTAGGCAGCAGTGTACCCAGCAGATCGAGCAAAGCACGCTCTTCGCACTCTTCCACGGCATGCAGGAAGAAACGTGCATACACGGCGACTTTGCTTCTCCCGACAAGAAAGGCCGCAACCTCTTCCCTAACATCAACGGAACGACTCTGAACAAATTTTGCGTGACGGAAGCGGTTACGTGCCTGACACAGCTCGATGGCCTCGACCGAAGCATCAACCGCCAGCAGATTGAAGCCATGAGCCGCAAAGAAATCACTATCGCGGCCATTACCGCAACCGAACTCAATCACTCCATCCACCCCGGAGAACTCGTTTATCGCGAAGGCAGCAAACTGCGATGGATAGGTCGGTGCACCTACTTGAATGCAGCTGTAGAAATCATCCCAATAGTTGCCATTCGCCTCACTGCTCACTTCACTCATTCCATACTCCTTGCTGCAAAAGCACTGCTACCTTGGCCTGATTTCGTTGCTAATACATAGAGCACAGTCCCGAAGATTGCTATAAGCATGGCAGCGCAGAGAAAAAAACACGTACATAAGTTTGCTCAAAAAAACCATCGGTGCCCAAAAAACCACTTATATACAGGAGTACGCAGAAGGTCGGCTGCCATGGTTGAGGACAGAGTCATGCCAGTGTTCATCAGGGCAATCTCGCCAAGACACCCATTACAGAACCTTTGCGCCCCCGCAACTCAACGGGGAGAATGTGGCTGTCCAACACCCTCAGCCCAACACGCTCAATCATTCGATACAGTGACTCTTTAGAGAAAAAATTGATGTGCTCATGCCAGTAACGTTTCAATGGCGCCAATTGCAAACTATCAGGGTGCTCGCGCATCAAGATTTCATGAGGAACTTCAAGATAGAACAAGGTCTCGGCTGACAATATCGGGACAATCTGGCTAATCAAATCAAGTGGCGCAGGTACGTGCTCTAGCACCTGGCTGCAAACCACCAAGTCATAGTGCTGCTGCCCAAACTTAAGCGCATCCGCTCTCTGCGCACCAGCAACCAGTCCAACATCCGAGATATCGTGAACATGGTGCAAGCCTCCACGCCCGCGCAAAGGCGTATTGAGACCTGTCGCACCGCCCCAGTCCAATACCGCTGGAGCTGCAGGCAGGTGCGGTGCAAGCCAGGCTTCGATATCCGAAATGTAGGCAGCCCGCCCCTCGAAGCTTTTTGTAAGCGCCGTGTAGCCTGGCTCGTAGCGCTCACGCTCGGCGTTGTATCGCTCGTCACGATACCCCGCATAAAGCGCCGCCATTTGCTCATCGGTAAAGCGGTAATCCAGAAACAGGACACCGCACTCCTGGCATTGCAGTGAATTGCAAAGCGTATAGGCCATGCCTTGACGCAGATCGCGCAAGCCCCAATCAGCAGTGATCTCCAGAGGTTCATGGCCGAATACGCGATGCGCAACGAAGGGCATCAGCACCGCCGAAGAACGTTGCAGTTGCTCGCCGCCACAGCAAATGCAATGCCGGGCTATCAGCTCACGGCTCACCATGTGCTGCGGCCTCCATCGATGACCAGATTGGCGCCGTTCATATAGGCGGAAGCATCCGAACACAGGAAGGCAATCGCACCGCGGTACTCGTCAGCTTCGGCCATGCGCCCCAATGGAATGAGCTGGGTCAACTTGCTGACGAACACATCGTTCTGCCCCGCATACACACCGCCAGGGGACAGCGCATTGCAGCGCACCCCTTGCTCGCACCAGTAGGTAGCCAGGTACTTGGTCAGGCCGATCAGGCCGTGCTTGACCACCGAATAGGTTACTGGCTTGACTGGTTGCTGGTCACTCTTGCGCCCATCGACCCGGTACAAACGCTGATCAGGTGCAATCACGCCAAGATCGGAAGCGATGTTGACGATGACACCGCGTCCCTGCCGGGCCATTTCAGCGCCGAACACCTTGGCGCAGTTGAAGGCACCACCAAGGCCAACGTCCAAATCGAGACGCCATTGCTCCCAAGGAAAGTTTTCGAGGCGGGAGAAGTCCCGATCGCCCACGCTCTCCACCTTTGGGTTGCGCGCAGCGTTGTTGAGCAGGATATCCACCCGCTCATGCCGGCCCATGATTTGCTCGGCAGCCAGAACCACCGCATCCAGGTCAGTGATATCAGCCTGCAGCGTCAATGCTTCGTAACCCGTCTCATCGAGCAGCCTGGCAGCGTTGTTCGCCAAGCCTTCAGTGTTGATATCGAGCAGCACAGGCACGCCACCCAGCTCGGCTATCGTTGCGGCATGCTGATAACCCAGCAATCCGCCGCCACCGGTGATAACGGCGACCAGACCGCGTAAATCGAACATCTTTGGCAGGGTAGGCTCTGCTCTAGTCATGATCTCAACTGACCTCCATCAACTACATAGGTAGCGCCAGTTATGAATCCCCCCAACGGGGATGCCAAATAGGCGGCAAGTCTTGCAACATCCTTCGGGGAGCCCAGACGGGCCAGCGCAACGTCACGCTGCAACATCGACTCCACAGCATCACGGTCTTCCCTGAGCTTGCGCTCCCAAACGGAGCCATCGAACAGGATGTTGCCTGGCGCAATACTGTTGATGCGTACACCGTGCTTGCCAAATGCACGCGCCGAGTTGCGCACGTAGCTTTCCACTGCGGCTTTGGCTGCAGCGTATGCCACTGGGCACCCGAGCGCCTCGATGCCGCAGATCGAAGAGATGCAAATGACATTGCCACGGCTTGCCACCAGCGCATCGGTAGCGGCCCATACCGCCTGCGTTGTGGAATAGAGATTGAGTTCCACAACCCGATGCCATTCCGCAGGGTTTCCTTGCCTGGCGGCACGGAAGCGCCACTACCGACATTGCACACCAGCACATCCAGACGACCATGCAGCTGAAGAACGTGCCGGACCAGCGCTTGACAGGCATCAGGGTCTCGAACATCCGCAACTACACCGCTGGAACCGGCAATTCGCTCTTGTGCCGCCTGCAAACGCTCGGGATCACGGCCGTTGAGCACAACGTGACAGCCTTCAAGAGCAAGCTGTTGCGCTACCTCGAAACCGATGCCGGCTGACGAGCCCGTAACGAGCACGACCTTGCCTGTCAGTTCAAGATTCATTGTCACGCCACCAGGCAAGGGTCATAGCACGATAACGGTCGAGCGCACCGGCATGATCGGCGTCTGCACGCGCTGTCTGCAGGATGAAATCACCGGCATACCCCACGGCATGCAGAGCCCGGAAAACTTCCGGGAAGTTCGCATTGCCAGTGCCCAGCGGTACGGTCGTACCGCCCAGGACACGGTCTTTGACATGCACGTTGTCGATACGCTGACCGTAGCTGGCAATCTCTGCCGACGCCGAGTAACCAAGCGCAGCGCTGTTGCCAATATCGTAGTTCAGACCAAAGGCATCTTCGGGGAAACGCGCGATAAAGTGGGCCAGGCGCTCAGGCTCGAAATCCGACTCGAACACTATTTTCAGCTTCGCGGCAGTCAGCACCCCATGCAGGGGAAGTAGCCCCTCGAGCAGAGCACTCTCCTCATCTGCTGACGTCAGCGAACCGTTGTCCACGAGAGGAATCAGCAGGTAGCGCATGCCCAGATCGACGCACGCATCCACAACGGCATGCAAATCTCGCAGCAGGCCTTCTCGCACCGCACCCGAAGCTTTGAAAAATGGCGCCTGCATAAAGCAATCGCCAGTGAGGGACAGTATCCGGACACCGTACCGCGACGACAGCTCACGAATGCGCTGACGACCAGGCGCGGTCATCAAGGGGTTCTCATACAGGCGTTCCTGATCAAGCGTCCACTCCATGAGTGGAATGCCCAGTTGTTGCGCTAGAGGAAACTCTTTTTCCCAATTGAGCCACGGGAAAGCCTGAATCTTTCCGTCCACCCGATCACAGAGACGGCCCTGCATGAATCCGATTTCCATCACAACCCCTTGGCCGACCAACCGCCATCAACCACCAGATCAGCGCCAGTCATATAGCTGCTTGCCGGTGAAGCCAGGAAAACAGCAGCGCCGGACAATTCCCCAACCGAGCCCCAGCGACCCAGCATCGTACGCTCGGCCCGTGCGGCATGAAGTTCGGGGTTCGAATAGCTGCCGTGCGTCATTGCGGTATGCACATAACCCGGAACGATGTTGTTCACCCGAATGCCGCGAGCCCCGTAATCCCTGGCCAGTGCCCGCGTCATCGCCGCAAGCCCCCCCTTGGAAGCGACGTACCCCGGGTTACCGGGAAAGCCCAATGCGGCGCCGATACTGGTGACATTGATGATGGAGCCGTAGCCGCCTGACAACATGTAAGGCAACGCCAGGTAACTGCACGCGAACGCCGCCGTCAGATTCAACTCAAGCGTGCGCTGAAACGTCGCAAGCGGGTCTGCCTCCATCTGATCAGGCATGGTGATGCCTGCCGCATTCACCAGGATGTCCAGCCGACCATGCGTTTCAACCAGTTCGGCCAGCAGGCGAGAGAAGCTTTCCTTATCCTGAATATCGCACTGGCGATACTGGAATACGCCCTCTTGCGCTTCGGTTTCTCCGGAGCGACCAATACCGTAGACGGTGGCGCCAGCCTCGCTGAGGCCCCGTGCAATTGCACAGCCAATGCCGCGCGATGCGCCAGTGACCAACGCCACTCGCCCATCCAGCTTGAATGAATCAAGGACACTCATGGCCGCTCAACCTCGTGGAGAATGAATGGAGTCATCAGCATCCCGTCTGGAAGATAGCGGCCAGTGTTCGGCCAGCTCTTCCCTCGGCAGGAAGGGATACAGATCCTCCAGGGCACCTGACTCTGGCTTGCCTTGCTCATTGATACGGGTCATCACGCGCGGAATGCGCGGCTCCTCGACCTGCACCATGACCTCGCAGAGCACCGGCCCTTCTCGCCCGAGCACTTCGAGCAGGCTTTCATCCAGCCCCTGATGCGAATCTATGCGGGCATAGCCGATACCATAGGCTGCGCACAGCGGACGCAAATCCGGCAAGTGCAGGCCGCTGCTGGAGTCAGCCCCCACCAGCAACTTGAAGTGCGCGTTCTGCGAAACCCGGATGGAGGCATAACCCTGGTTGTTGATGACGAAGCATTTGACCGGGAGCTTCAGCGCTACTAGCGTCGCAAGTTCCTGGATATTCATCTGCAGGCCACCATCGCCCTCGACGCACAGGGTCTGCCTACGCCCTGAGGCGAGACAGGCGCCAACGGCAGACGGAATGCCGAATCCCATCGACCCGGTGCCGCGATTGTGGAAGCAGCGCTGCCCCTTCTTGATACGCAGGTTGAGCAGAAACAGCTCTGCGGCGAACCCAGAACTGCCCGGGGCAATCACATCGCCCTCCTGCAACAGCTCGGAAAGGCGATCGGTGAAGTGGTACATGCTGACCCCCTGACTGTCGTCAGCATGCTCTGGCAGCAGCAAGGGATAGCGGGCGCGCCAAGCAGCGATCTGAGCTATCCAGGCGGAATAATCCGGCAGAGGATCAGCGGCGATCGTCTTGTCCAGTGCCTCGATAAAAGAGCCTACGTCAGCGGTTACCGAAACCTCTATCGGCATCTGCAACTTGGCGATCTCGGCCGGATCGATGTCCACCACCACTTTTTTTGCATGGGGGGCAAAGTGGGCGTGGTTGTATGCGGTCAGCGCCATGTCCAGGCGTGAACCCAGCACGATCAAAAGATCGCAGTTCTGCAGCGTGAAATTGGCCCAGCGAGGAGCGATGCCTCCCGGTCGGCCGCCGTACAGAGGGTGATCGTCCTCGATCAGGTCCATTGCCAGCCAGGTAGGCATAACCGGCACGCCCGCGCGCTCAGCCAGGCGACGGAAACCGTCCACCGCGCCCGCCATACGAATACCGTTGCCCGCGATGATACCTGGACGTTTTGCAGACTTCAGAAGCTCCAACGTGCGCGCCACAGGTTCGTCCAACTCCACCGGCGCAACAGCGGCAGGGAGCCGGGCTCGGCGCAGCTTGGCAGGGTCGACCTGTACGGCCTGTACATCCAGCGGCACGTCGAGCCAGACAGGGCCTCGCCTGCCACTCAGCGCAGCGTGTTTCAAGCTGGTCGAAGACCTCTGCAACCGCTTGAGGATCGGTAAGGGTAATGGCCGCCTTGGTAATCGGCTCGACGATCGAAACGATATCGGCCTCTTGCACGCCCAACATGCGCAGGCCGCTGCCAGCCTTCAGGTCAGCACTTTTGACTTGGCCAGAAACGAAGAACACCGGAGTGGAATCCAGCCAGGCGCCAAGCACGGCGGTAACCGTGTTGGTCGCGCCGGGGCCGCAGGTGGTCATGCACGCAGCCGGACCACCGGTGAGTTTACCAGCGGCCTCGGCAGCAATGGCTGCCGCCTGCTCATGCAAGCACAGCACCGGCTCCAGTTCGGGGTGACGCCCCAGAGCGTCGTTCAGGTGCATGGCGCCGCCGCCGGGCAGGAAGTAGACCTGACCAACGCCCAGACGGGCCAGGCGCTCCATGATGTAGTCGGCTACACGCATTTGATGTCCTTCTTCATTATCTCTATGTACGGTTGCGAACAAGGCCAGCTACAGGATGAAAACCTGGGCAAAACCGGCATCAGATAGGGTTTCGGCAATGGTTTCCGCCTGCCATGAGACGGCCACGACCACGGGGATCTGTGAGTGCTGCTCGGCGGCCTGGCCCAGGCCCATGAACGAATAGTCGGCGGCATGCCGGGATTCATTCAGGTCTCGCCAGCGGCGGTCGATCACCGCCAGGATATTCAGCTCGGACAACGGACCACCTGCCGCCCTGGCGCGGAAGAAATTGTCGCCGAAGCCATAGACCAGGATCTGAGGAAACGCCGCCAGGCGTGCCTGCCAGTCCTGCGCCTTGCCCCGTTCGGCCTGCCGATAGCGCTCCAGCGCCGCAAGCAGGGGCTCTTTCAGTTCCAGAAGCAGAGGAACTGTGGGAGCCTGGCGGGAAGCCAGGATGGCGCGGGCCGGATAGAGCTGGCCATCCTTGTACGGGAAGTCGTGGCAACTGGACCAGTTCAGGGCGAGCCCCCAGCCTGCCAGCAGCTTTTCCAGCGACGCCATGCTGAAGTGGTTTATGTGCAGGCGGTCGAAGTAATAGAGGTACTCCCGGCGAGGGAAATCGGCGTAGCGCGAAGCATCGGGCACTTCAACATAGAGAGAGCCGTCCGTTGCCAGCACCTCTAACACAGAAGCAAAGGCCGTGAGGTCGACGACGTGCTCCAGTGTATGGGACAGAATGATCAGGTCGAACGGCTGCGTCGAATCGTCCAGTTTGCGGCTGAACGTGACGCCTCGGGGCGCCGCACCGACGACCGCGTTGGGGTCGACCCCGTGGTAGCTGTGCTGAGGAAAGGCGCGTTGCAGGGTATGGAGCAGGCCACCGCTACCGCAGCCGATATCCAGCACCCGTTTCGGAGCAGCTTCGGACAACAGCGGTGACAGGAAGCCAGCCTGGGTGTCGAAGCGGCGCTGCTCCGTCTCGCAGGGGTTGCTCACCGAAAGCAGGTCGTTGGTGGTCTCGGCGTAATAGTTCGCGTAATTCTCGGCGTCGGCCGGACAAACGAAGGCGAAGTCGCAGGCGGCGCAGGATGCCACAGCGATAGCGCTGGGCAACCATCTGCGCTCGGCCAAGTGCAGTTCCAGCACACCGTTCGCGTGCGCGGCACAGATAGGGCAACTGGCTTCAGGCAACATTGAGCGTGCCATCAGTCACGCCCCTCCAGGACCATCAGAAAGTCCAGCGCCGACCAGAAGCCGGCGCCATGATCCTTGTGCCCCTGCCAGACCTCGGGGGATGAAACTGACCTGCGGATGCTGACGAAGCTGCGCCCAGGTGGCCGGCCAGTCGATATCACCGGTGCCCATCAGCACCCCCTCACCATTGGTGCCCTTGGCGTCGGCCACATGCAGATGCGCGGAATGCGGCAGCAGCAGTGCCAACGCGGCCTGGAAGTCGAGACCGAAGTGGAAGCAGGTCATCTGCAGGTGCGACAGGTCCAGGCACAGGCGCAGGCCGTAGTCGCGAGCCTGGGCTGCCAGCTCCTCGGGCATCATGAAGATGTTCTGGTGGCGCTGCCCGCCGAAGTGCCAGGGGAACGGCGCCATGTTCTGCGGAATCAGCTCGGTGCCGGCGAAATCTATACGCGTGCAGGCCTCATGGAAGCGCTCGTACAACTGCGGGCGCATCGCCAGTGGCCGAGGTTCGTCGGCAGAAAATCCGCCGATATTGGCGACGATCAGGCGGGCATCGGCACTGGGGAAGAATTCGCCGATCTGTAAGGTGGCATCGACCACGCGCTGCAGGTTATCGATGGAGCGCTGGCGGTAGGCCGGATCGTCAGACGCCAGATCCAGCAGCTCGCTATTTTCGAAGAGTTCCGGGGCATGCACCACCAGGCGCGAACACTCCACTTCGGCCAGGAACGCCTGCGGCTTGAGGCTGAGATCGCGGTAGGACAGATGGAATTCGAACAGATCCGGGCTGATCCGCCGGCGATAGTCGAGAAAATCGTGGTAGCGCACCGGCACGCCCCAACGAATCGGCAGCTCGAACGCCAGCTTTTCCTCGATCTGTTGCTCATTGAGGTCGCTGTCGAAGAGGAAATCACCCTGGGCGATATCACGGCCGGCCGGTTTGCCTAGCAGCGCCTGCAGACGATACGGCGGCAAGCCCTGACCCGGGCTAGCAACGCGCAGCATGCTTGGTTCGAGAACAGTGCCGCGGACGATATCGCGGGCGGCGATCACGCTCTTGGCGAGGTTCTCACGATTGAGCAGTTCGCCCTGGCTGGCATGCCGGCCAGGCCCTTGCCAGGGCAATGCCAGCTCCAGTTGGCGGATACCTTCCACCAGCTGGCGGAACTCCTCGGGCTCCAGACTGGCAAGGTGATCAGGGCCTTCCATGCCGCGGTCCAGGGTGATGTGGCGCTCCACCAGCTTGGCGCCCAGTGCGACCGCCCCCAGGGTGATGGCGATACCGCGCTCGTGACCGGAGTAGCCAATTAGGCCATGCAACTCCTGCAGACGGCGCAGGTAACCCAGCTGGATATCGCTTTCCGGCGCCGGGTAGGCGCTGTTGCAATGCAGCAGAGCGAAAGGCACGCCGAGAGAGTTCAACTGCTCGATGGCCCGCACGATCTCATGTTCGAAGGACATGCCGGTCGACAGGATCAGCGGCTTGCCCAGGCTGGCCGCCTTGGCGATCAGGTAGGGATTGCACAGATCGGCCGAGGCGATCTTCAGCGCGGCCACATCAAAATCCGCCAGGGCATCGACACTCGGCTCGTCCCAGGGCGTGCACAGGTAAGTGATGCCCTTCGCCGCGCAATAATCGCGAACCTCGCGGTGTTCATCAAGGCTCAGTTCGACCTTGTCCAGCAGGTCCTGGATGTACTCCACGCCGAGGTCTTCGGCACGCGAGCCATCGGCCTTGCGGCGGTACAGCGCCTCGCGATTGCGTAGCTGAAACTTGACGCAATCGGCCCCGGCCTCGATGGCGGCGTCCACCAGTTGCTTGGCCAGGGCCAGCGAGCCATTGTGGTTGTTGCCGGCTTCGGCGATCACGTAGACACGCTCGCCGCCCAGCGCGACGCCGTCGATAAGAGTTGCAGTCATTGGATTTTCGTTCGCCATGAGGTCACGCCGCTGGATTCGAAGCGGAAATTCTGGGTCTGGCAGCCGAGGGCACGCACGGCGTGCACCACTCGTTGCCGATGCTGAGGTTGTACGTAGAACAGGAAGAAGCCGCCACCACCGGCGCCCAGCAGCTTGCCACCAAGCGCGCCGGCAGCCAGTGCGGCGTCGTAGATACCGTCAAGACGACCGTGGCTGATCGCCGAGGAGAAACGCTTCTTCAAGCGCCAGGCTTCATCCAGGCACAGGCCGAAGTCGCGCAGCTCACCGCGAATCAGGTGTCGGTGCATGCGCCGGCACAGCGCGACGCTGGCGCTGAGCAGCTCGTTCTGCGCCGCCTCGGCCTCGATCTCCTGACGCTGCAGCTCGTGTAAGCGCCCAGAATCATGGGAGATGCCGGTGTCGCAGAGCACCAGACAGGATTCCAGCTCGTTGCGAATGGCTTCTTCGAGACGGATTGGGTGGACCATATTACGCTGGTTTTCGAACTCGATCAGGTTGAAGCCACCGAACGCCGAGGCGTACTGATCCTGCCAGCCCCCTGCGATACCAAAGCACAGACGCTCGGCCTGGAAGGCCAGTTCGGCAATCTCGTAGGTGTTCCAGCGATCCTGACGCAGTTCATTGAACACCGCGATGGTCGCGGTGGTCGCCGCCGAGGAGCCGCCCAGGCCGGAGCCGACCGGGAAGTCGGAACGCAGGTAGAGGTCGAAACCGAACTTGGGCTTGATCACCGAGACGATGGTGCCCAGCAGACTCTTGTCGCTGGCTTCCAGCAACTCGGCCAGCGAGTCGTGGTGCTCCTCGTAGCCCAGGTCTTCGGAAAAGATACGAATCTTGCCGTCGTCACGTGGCACCAGCGTGGCGTGGGCATAGAGTCCCACCGTACAGCTGAGTACCGCCGCCGGGTGATCGATAAAGAAATAAGTCAGGTCAGCACCGCCACCACAGAAGCTCATACGCACCGGCGCGCGGGCGCGGGCCAGCACCGGTACCTCAGGACTGGCGGCCATAAGGCGGGTGTACACCTCAACCAGACGGCCCTGCTCATCCACTGCAGGAATGGCGTTGTAACCCAGGTCGAAGACCTTCAGCAGTTCTTCGAGCGGCGCCCCAATCTGTACGGCGCGGAACTGGCGATTCATGCAGACGGTGACTGACAGATCGGTCTGCCCGCCCTGCAGCAAGTGGCGGCGCACGTCACCGTTGGTGATCACGCCAAGCAGGCGCCGATCCTTGGCCACAACGAAGGCGATCTGCAAAGCACCGGCCTCGATGCACTTGACCGCGTCGAGGATAGTTTGCTGTTCGCTGATGCTAAGGGTCTGGACGAGCAGGCTCATCGTGTGGGTTCCGTCTGGAAGTCATTGGCGTACCGATCAAGCGATTCCGGCGTACCGATGTCGATGAAGCGTCCGGCGTATTCGATAACGGTCACGACCTCGCGAGCGAGCAACTCGGGCAGCAGGTCATGTTCCATGGAACAGGCACGAACGGGAACGGCAGCGAAGGCTTCATGGGTGAAAGCGTAGACGCCAGCATTGATAAGGCCTTCACCTTCAAGACCCTTTTCCTGCATGGCGACCAAATGGCCCGCGGAATTTAGCGCCAGGCTGCCGTAACGACTGCGATCATCCACCTGCACAGCCAGCAACGCGTTGCCCTGCCCCTGAGCGGCCAGCCGATAGCCCTGCGCATCGATGAAGGTATCGGCGTTCAACACCAGATAACGCCCAGCTGCCGGCTGTTCGTTCAGCGCATTGAGCAGTGCCCCCCCCGTGCCTAGAGGGGTGGGCTCCACGACCAATATCAATTTCAGGCCTGCATCCTGCCCCAAAGTCGCCAGTTGCTCGGCAACCTGCTCGGCACGGTAATGTGCACACAACACTGCCTCGGTGATTCCTGCATGCGACAACTGACGCAGTACACGGGCCAGAAAGGGTTCGCCATTTACCGACACCAGGGCCTTCTGCGAGTCAGTCACGCTACGCAGGCGCGTACCGAAACCACCGCAGAGAACATAGGCACGCATCAGCACGGCCTCCGCAGATAGTGTTCCAGGCTGCTCGCGGCGTACTCCAGATGGTCCTCGGAAAGGCCTGGCCACAGGCCGATCCAGAAGGTGTCGTGCATGATCTTGTCGGTCACCGTCAGCTCACCGGACACCCGGTACTCGAGCCCCTTCATGTACGGCTGGCGCGTCAGGTTGCCGGCGAACAGCAAGCGTGTGCCAACCCGCTGCTCGTCCAGATAGCGCAGCAGATCGACACGCTCGACGCCACAGCCATCACGCAGCGTCAGCGGGAAGCCGAACCAGGACGGATCACTGCCTGGCGTTGCGTGCGGCAGGATCAACTGGTCGGCACAGCCAGCCAGGCGCTCACTGAGCCAGGCAAAATTGCGTTTGCGCGCGGCGATGAAATCCTCGACCCGATCCATCTGCGCCAGGGCGCAGGCCGCCTGCATATCGGTGATCTTCAGGTTGTAACCCAGGTGCGAGTAGGTGTACTTGTGGTCGTAACCTTCCGGCAGATCACCCAGCTGCCAGCAGAAGCGCTTGCTGCAGGTATTGTCCTCGCCGGGCGCGCAATAGCAGTCGCGGCCCCAGTCACGGAACGACTCGACGATACGTTTGAACAGCGGCGAGTCGGTGAATACCGCACCGCCCTCGCCCATGGTGATGTGGTGCGCGGGATAGAAGCTCAGGGTGCCGATATCCCCGAAACTGCCAACCTGCCGCCCCTCGTAGGTCGAACCCAGGGCATCGCAGCAGTCCTCGATCAACCACAGGCCGTAACGATCACAGAGCTCACGGATGACCTTGAGATTGAACGGATTGCCTAGGGTGTGGGCGAGCATAATGGCCTTGGTACGCGGACTGATGGCCGCCTCGACCAGCGCCGGATCGATGTTGTAGGTACCCAGCTCGATATCGACGAATACCGGCACCGCACCGAACTGCAGGATCGGATTGACGGTGGTGGGAAAACCGGCGGCCACACCGATCACTTCATCGCCCTTGCGGATCGCCCGCTCGCCCAGGCGCGGCGAGGTCAGGGCAGAAAACGCCAAGAGGTTGGCCGAAGAACCGGAGTTGACGGTAAGCACGCCGCGACGCCCCAGATAACGAGCCAGACGTTTCTCGAACGCCTCATTGAAACGCCCCGTGGTCAACCAGCCATCGAGCACCGCTTCGGTCATGGATTTCAGTTCCGCGGCACCGATCACCTTGCCAGAGGGCGGCACAGCACCGCGGCCGGCCTCGAATGCGGTGGGCGCCAGTTGCAGGTTGGCGTAACGCTCCACCAGCTCGGCTATCTGCTGGCGCAACTCTTGCGCCGTTTGCTCACTCATTGGATTCGCCTTGATAGGCCGCGATCTGTGCGCGGCTGAATGTCTGCATGTTCTCGCCAGCCTGCCAGGCCTGGTGCCAGTCGAGCGTTCGTTCGAGAGCCTGCTGCAGTGCCCAGCGCGGCCGCCAGTTTAGCTTGGCCCGTGCCTTGGCGGAGTCCAGCGACAACAGGCCGGCTTCGTGCGGTTGCGCGGCGGCATCGACTCTCCAGCGCGCCTCGCCAGGCCAGTGCCGGGCCAGACGCTCCACCAGATCGCCAACGCTGACGAGGCCTTCGGAGTCGGGGCCGAAATTCCACGCCGACGCCATCGCCTCGCCCTGCTCAACCAGCGCCTGAGCCAGAGCCAGGTAGCCGTGCAGAGGTTCGAGTACGTGCTGCCAGGGACGTACCGCCTGCGGGTAACGCAAGGTCAGCGACTCGCCGGCCTGCCAGGCACGCAGAATATCCGGCACTAGCCGATCAACCGACCAGTCGCCACCGCCCAACACGTTACCGGCCCGAGCAGTGGCCAGCGCGACCCCTGCCTCGCGCAGGAAAGACTCACGCCAGGAAGCACACAGCAACTCGGCGCATGCCTTGCTGCTGCTGTAGGGATCATGCCCGCCAAGGCTGTCCTGTTCGCGGTACGGCCACAGCCACTCGCGGTTCTCGTAGCATTTGTCGCTGGTCACCACCACCACGGCACGTACCGAAGCAGACTGGCGTGCAGCCTCGAGCAGGTTGAGGGTGCCCATGACATTGGTGACATAGGTCTCGGCAGGTGTGCGGTAGGATTCGCGCACCAGCGGCTGGGCAGCTAGATGTAGGACGATTTCCGGGGCAAAGTCCGCAACGGCCTTAGCCAGACGTTGTGCATCACGGATATCGGCCAGGGTGCCAGCACCAGCTCGTGCAACCGAGCGGCCTGCCACAGGGACGGCTCAGTGACCGCAGGCAAGGCATAACCGTATACCTCGGCGCCCAGCTCCCGTAGCCAGAGCGCCAGCCAGCCACCCTTGAAACCGGTATGCCCGGTCACAAAGACCCGGCGCCCGGCCCAGAACGCCTTGCTCACGACCATAGGCGCCACTCCGCCTGACCGCTTTTCCAGCGGTCTTCGAGCAGCACACGGTCACGCAGGGTATCCATCGGTTGCCAGAAACCACGATGCAGATGACTCATGAGCTGACCTTGCCCGGCCAGCTGACGCATGGGCTCGAATTCCCAGGTGGTGTCGTCACCGTCGATGTAATCAAAAACGCCAGGCTCCAGGACGAAAAAACCGCCATTGATCCAACCACCATCACCCTGCGGTTTCTCCTGAAAGCCCTGCACTTGCTGCCCCTGAATATCCAGGGCGCCATAGCGCCCTGGCGGCTGCACGGCGGTCACGGTCGCAAGCTTGCCATGGCTGCGGTGGAAGTCGATCAGTTGCGCGATGTCGATGTTGGAAACTCCATCACCATAGGTGAGGCAGAAGGTCTCGCCGCCGACATAATCACGCACACGCTTGAGCCGCCCACCAGTTGCGGTGCTCTCGCCGGTATCGACCAGGGTCACGCGCCAGGGCTCGGCGTGACGGTGGTGGATGTGCATCTGGTTTTCCGCCATGTCGAAGGTGACGTCCGACATATGCAGAAAATAGTTGGCGAAATACTCCTTGATCACATAGCCCTTGTAACCCAGGCAGATCACGAAATCGTTGATACCGAAGTGGGAGTAAATCTTCATGATGTGCCAGATGATCGGCTTGCCGCCTACCTCGATCATCGGCTTGGGCCGCAGGTGAGACTCTTCGCTGATACGCGTGCCCAGACCGCCGGCCAGAATGACTGTTTTCATAGATTCGCCCAAGGTCGTCCGCAAGGCCGACAATTCATTGACCCTATCCTGCCCCAAAAATATTGAGCAAAACCTGTGCCGTGCAGCAGGACAAAAATGGCGCACGCACGACAAAACAGAACAAGACCTTTACGGGCCTTCTGCCAGAAGCGCGAGCGTAGCAGCCTTAGGGAGAGAGAGGCTATGCTGGAATCTATCGTAACTGGTTGAAAAGGTTGAGCCCTGCAATCTTCACGTAGCTTTGCTGCGCAGCCTCGAGGATGATCGTCTGGAACGACAAACGAGACAACGCCTCGGCATAATCCAGTTCGCGCAGTTCGGCCTGCACGGACTTGTTGACCAGGCTGACGTCCTCATTGTCGACCTGGGTGGTGTCGATCAGGTTGCGCCGGGCGCCAATCTCGGTACGCACTTCGTCGACGTTGGCGATGCCGTTGTCGAAGTTCTTCAGGGCAATGGCCACTTCGTCGCGAATGGCAAGGTTGCCAGCCGGCGAGTTTGGCGAGGCCTCCAGCGTCTGGCGCAAGCGCGCGATACTGTCGAGGATACTGCGTTGCTCCTGAAACTGCGGCTGTATTCCGAACTCATCTCCCCCTGCCGCAGCAGCCGGGCCAGACATCGCAAACTGCACACCATAGACGTCGAGGGTCGCCGGATACGGGGCCGTCACTGTACCCGTAGTAAGCACCGTACTGTTGGGCCCAAGCGGCTGAGCGTACACCTCGTAGTCCGTATCGTTGGTGAAGCGCACCACCACGCCAGAAGTGGGGAACTGACCATCGAACACCCCCTGATTGACGATGCTGCCTCCCGAAACCACGGCTGCCGAAGCGTTGGTGGAGGAGCGGGTCACTGCGAAGTCGGTGGACGCCGACTGCAGGGTGAAGCTGTGGGTACCAGCGCCTGGCGTGCCAGCGGTGGCCGGAGGCTGGATGTCAGCCAACAAGTTGTTCAGGTCCTGGGGGTTATCCCCTTCCTTGAGCACCACGTCGAGCTGGAAGCGCATGCCACGGAAGTTGATGGTGTTGCCGTTGCTGGTCAGCGGATCGATCTTGCCACCACCAGGGATTTCCGAGGTCACGTCGGCGCCGGAGGCGTCATAGATACGAAATTCGTTGCCGCTGACGAAGGTCAGCGAGTACGGCTCGCCGTTGCGAAAATTGGCGTTGAAGGCGCGGTCGTCCTCAACCAGGCCGGGAGACATGAATACCCGCTGCTCGTCAGCCGGCACCGGCGAGATGGTGGTGCCCGGCAGCGGGGGTGACGGCAGCGCTGGGTTATTAACGCCGCTGCCGCTGACCGTGCGGTTGGCGTTGGTCACGTTTTCGAACAGGCGCTTGCCGCTGTCGTTGATCGCTACGTTAGTCGAGCTAGCGACCTGCAGGCTACGCTGACCTTCGTCCCCCATGTAGGAATAGGTACCGTCTGGGTTGCGCACGAAGGGGGCAGTCTTACCCAGGTTACCGCTGAACAGGTACTCGCCACGGGCATTCTGGCTGTTCATTAGGTTAAGCAGTTCAGCCTCGCGCTCTTCCAGTTCCTGGGCGATAGATTGTCGATCTTCAGCCGCCAGTGCCCCGCCACCCGCACGCACAGCCAGCTCGCGAACGCGCTGCATAACGGTATTGATCGAGTTGAGGGTGGTCTCTTCCTGGACCAGGCTGTTGTCTGCCGCGACCAGGTTGTTCTTGTACTGGGTGAGCATGGCCTGCTGCTGTTCTAGCTGCAGCAGACGAACCGAAGCGACCGGGTCGTCAGCGGGTGTGAGGATGCGGTTGCCGCTGCTGATCTGCTCCTGGGTGCGGATCAGGTTGGAATAGTTGCGCCCCAGGCCGGAGACGCCGTTATTGAAGGCCTGGATGGAGGAAATGCGCATGACCATGTGGCGTGCCTCTTGCCGAGCCTGCTTTCACAGGCTACCTCTTCCCGGGGGAAGGGCAACTATCAGAATGAATTGATCAGAGTATCGAACAGGTTGCGCGCAACTTGAATGATCTGTGCCGATGCCTGGTAGTACTGCTCGAACTGAATCAGCTTGGCAGCCTCTTCATCGAGGTTTACCCCGGAAACAGAATCACGGTTGTCGGTGGCCTGCTTGAGAATCGCGCCAGTCGCCTCACCATCGACCCTTGCCTGGCTGGTCAGGGTGCCAACTCGCTCGACCAAATCTCCATAGGCATCGGAGAAGCTCGCTCCGGTAGTATCGGGCGCTGCCGGGTTAATGCCGATCACCGATTTCTTCTGCAAATCGACCAGATTCAGCGCATTGCGGTTATCCGAAACGCCGTTGGTGTTGAACGACACCGAAAAATTGTCGCCCTGCGAGGGGCGCCCGCCGATACTTACTTCGTAGGCAAATGCGCTGGGTACGTTCGGCGGATTAGCCGGCACGTTGATGGTGATCTTGTTGCTCTGCCCCGGCGTAATGCTGCCGCTGTTGATCACGTTGCCGTTGATGTCCAGTACCTCATAAGACTGGGTAGCACCACCGGCAGCGCCCATGACGATGCGCATCGGTGGGGCATTGCGCAGGCTGGTCTCCATGTCGGCCTGGGCTGCCGGATCGTAGATGTCGATCTCGGTACTGAGCCTGGGCTGGCTCACGGTACCGGTGCCGGTATTGCCCGGGCTCGACTCGGTCTTCAGCGGAGCGGCGAAGGCCAGTTCTTCCGGATTTTTCATATCGGTACGGGTGTCGCGCGCCGCATTGCGGGTCGGCATCACGGTGAAGCGGTCGCCGGCAGCGAAGGTGCCCTGCGCCACGCTCAGGGAAAATCCGTCGATTTCCGGCGCGGGCACCGTGTTGATATCGAAGGTCGCCGGGCTGGCCGGGAACATCGCGCCATCGGAAGAGCGGCGTACCACATATTCAGTAGCGCTGGTGAACTCGACTTCATAATCGCTGGTGGTCAGACGCGTGGTGTCGGTGATGCTGACGTTGAGGTTTGCCATCGGATCGCTGTTACCGATGCGCGCGAGGCTACGCTGAGCCAGCAACAGGGGGTCGTTGATCGGACGGAACAGCTCCTTGCCGAACTCACCATTTAGATCGAGCCCCTGCCCCAGTTGGCGATTCATCTGGTCGGCAATGGACAAGGACAGTCGACCGATGGAATTCATCGATGTATCCAGCACGTCCTGCCGATAACGCAACAGGCCGCCCATTTCTCCGCCAGTGATCAGCGAACTGACATTCTGCTTCGAGTTGCCGCTGACGAACTGGATCTCGCTGCGCAGCGGGTCGGACAGCCCCGGTGTCACTTCCAGACGCGCCGCATTCTTTCCCACCACCAGGGGCTGGCCAGAACCGATAAAGAGGTTATAGGAGTTGTCGTCCTGCGGCACCACGGTGACGCCGACGAACTCGGAGAGCTTGCGCACCGCCTCTTCACGGGCATCGAGCAGGTCGTTGGGGGCCTGGCCATTGGAGGACGCTACGGCGATCGCATCGTTGTAGCCAGCAATGGACGTAGCCAGCTGGTTTACCTGATCGGTCACCGCCGAGAGCTGCTTGTTGATGAACGCGTTTTGCTCGTACAGGCGGTCGTAGATGTTGTTGAAACGCTTGGCCAGGCCTTCCGCTTCGGACAGCACCAGTTGCCGGGCTGGCACGTTGGCTGGGTCTTCCGCTGCGGTCTGCAGCGCTGCGAACAGCTTCTGCATAGCAGGAGTAACCCCCGTATTACTACCGGCCAGCAACGAATCGAGCTGGTTGATCTGACTCAGGTACGCCTTGGTATCGCTGTTGAGTGCAGTGCTGCTGCGCACCTGGGTATTGAGGAAGTCGTTATAGATGCGCCTTACGTCGGTCAGGGTGGTACCCGAACCGATGTAACCGGCCCCGCTGAACTGCGGCGTGCGAGTGGCCTGGATCGTCTCCTGACGGGAGAAGCCAGGTGTATTGACGTTGACGATATTGTGACCGGTAACGGCCAGCGAGGTCTTATTCGCCGCCAGGCCCGAGAGGCCTATGTTCAATAGGTCAGCCATGGTTCAACCTCAAGTCCTTGTGGTGGCGCTATCGGCAGCGGCGATGGCCTGATAGGTCTGCATCTTGCGGGCGATCTGCGAAATCTTGCGAGCATAGTTCGGGTCGGTGGCGTAGCCGGCCTGCTGCAGTTCCTTGACGAATCGCTCCGGGTTCTCGGTGACGTTCAGTGCCTTCTCATAGCGACCGTTGTTCTGCAGGAAGCTGACGTAATCGTCGAAGCTCTGCGCATAGGAGTCGTAGGCACGGAAGTTGGCCGCTTCCCTTACGGCCTTGCCACCCTTGTATTCAGTCGTGAGCACGCGGGCAGACTCGCCGTCCCAGCTGTTGTGGGACTTGATACCGAACAGGTTGTGACTGCTCTGGCCATCGCCAGTACGAATTATCGACTTGCCCCAGCCAGTTTCCAGCGCGGCCTGGGCCACCAGATAACGCGGATCGACACCGATCTTCTCGGCAGCCGCTTCCGCCATAGGCAACATGGTGGCAACGAACTCCTGCGGCGAACTGAAGGCGGCCTTGCCAGGTGCCAGTGGCGGCTGGGCGATACGACGCCCGGTCAATGCATCGCTGTTGCCAAGACTAAGCCCCTGGCCCTTGGAGGCAGTACTTGCGGTCTGTGCAGGAATCCAGTCATTGCCCGCCAAAGCCTTGCCCTCGCCCTCTCCGGTCGACGGAACGATGCCCGCCAGCAGACGATCAGCCAGCTTGCCAGGCACAGCCAGGCGGCGGCGGTTGAGCAGCGCCACGTCGTCACGGAAGCCTTCGCTGCTGGCCACCTTATCGGCTTTGGTTTCGCTCGACGCAGCAACCGGTTGCTCGATTTGCGCAAAGGGATTGGGCCGGCTCGACGGCTGCTTGATCTTCGACATCTGCCGCACCAATACGTCAGCCAGACCGATACCGCGCCCTTCCTTGGAGAGCGTCACTGCCAACTGCTGGTCATGCATGTCCTGATAGGTCTTGCTCTCGTTGCTGTTCATGAAGTTGCCCTCGCCGAACGCAGCGTTGGCCGAACGCATGGCCTTGAGCATCTCGTTCATGAACAGCGATTCGAACTCCTGAGCGACCTTGCGGATGTTCTGCTCGGTGTCGCCGCCGACCTTGAACTGGTTGAGGCGGTTCAAGTCGGTAAAAGCACCACTGTCGATCGGGCTTTTGCCGTTGCCGAGCAGACCGGCTGAGAGTCGAGAATCCATGCTGGCGATCCTCCTCAGATCACGATCAGGTCAGCCTGTAAGGCGCCGGCTTGCTTGAGCGCCTCCAGGATGGCCATCAGGTCGGAAGGTGCCGCACCCACCTGGTTAACTGCACGGACGATCTCATCGAGGCTGGTGCCAGGGCCAAACTTGAACATTGGCTTGGCCTCTTGCTCGGCGCCCACTCGAGAACGTGGCACCACGGCAGTCTGCCCACCTGACAATGCTTCGGGCTGGCTCACGATAGGGTCTTCGGTGATCGTCACGGTCAGGCTGCCGTGGGTAACGGCGGCCGGTTGCACCTTGACGTCCTGGCCGATGACGATGGTGCCAGTGCGCGAATTGATGATCACCTTGGCCACTGCCTTGCCGGCCTCGACCTGCAGGTTCTCCAGAATCGACAGGTAGTCGACTCGTTGGTTGGGATCGAGCGGTGCGCTGACGCGGATCGACCCTCCATCGATGGCCTGGGCCACACCGGGGCCAAGCAGATCGTTGATCTGGTCGACGATGTTCTTCGCCGTGGTGAAGTCGGGGCGATTGAGATTCAGGGTCAGGTAGTTGCCCTGATCGAAACCGCTCGGCACCGGACGTTCCACAGTGGCACCACCGGGGATACGGCCGGCAGAGGGTACGTTGACGGTGATGCGCGAGCCGTCGGCGCCACTGGCATCGAAGCCACCCACCACCAGGTTGCCCTGGGCGATGGCGTAAACGTTGCCATCGATGCCCTTCAGCGGGGTCATCAACAGGCTGCCACCGCGAAGGCTCTTGGCGTTACCGATGGACGAAATCGTGATATCGATGGTCTGCCCCGGCTTGGCGAAAGCCGGCAGGTCGGCATGCACCGAAACCGCAGCGACGTTCTTCAACTGTACGTTGCCGCCTGGCGGGACCTTGATGCCGAACTGCGCCAACATATTGTTGAAGGTTTGCACGGTGAAAGGCGTCTGGGTGGTCTGGTCACCACTGCCATTGAGGCCGACCACCAGACCGTAACCGATCAACTGGTTGCTGCGCACGCCCTGGATCGAGGCCAGATCCTTAAGGCGCTCGGCCTGCGTCGGCAAGCTCAACAGCATGCAGGCGAGCATGGTGGCCAGCAGCAGCCAATCGTTGGCGCCGCGATGACGATAGCCGCGATGGGCGACAGCGAACTGACGGCGGCACGCACCGGCACGCGCGGACTCGAGACCCTGAGCTCGAGTTCCGGCGGAAGCCGACGTCACTGCGAACGCCTTGCGTGCAGCCCCGTTTGCCGTGGCTCGCGCGCACCATTGAGAGAGACGATCGTGCAGCGCGGACGAAGAATGAGTCAGCCAGGATTTCATCTCTAACACCCCGATCAGAACGGCCACAGCGGGCTGACGAAGAAGCGACTCAACCAGCCGGGCTGACTCGCATCAGCGAAGGCGCCGGTCCCCGAATACGTGATGCGCGCATCGGCAATACGAGTGGAGGCCACGGTATTGTCGGTAGCGATATCGTCAGCACGTACCAAGCCCGAGATACGAACAAGTTCATCGCCGGTATTGAGCGTCATCCACTTCTCACCGCGAACAGCGAGAATACCGTTGGGCAGCACTTCAGCGACGGTGACGGTGATCGAACCCGAAAGACTGTTGCTTTGCCCGGTCTGGCCGGAACCACTGGCCTCACGCTGGCCATCAAACTGCGCACCGAGGCTCATGTTGCCACCCGTAAGCGGGTTGGTAGCCGAGGGCGTGGAGCCGAACAAAGAGGTCACTCCCAGATTGGCACTGCTGTCTTTCTTAATATTGCTGTTGGCGTTCTTGCTGGCTTGAGTACGCTCGTTGAGGGTGATGGTGATGACGTCACCGATGCGGAATGCCTTGCGATCGTCATACAGGCCATTTTCAAACCCTGCCTGATAGATAGAGCCGTTGTTCTGCGCCGCCGGCAGCGGTGTGCGCGGCAATACGGGGGCGTAATAGGGATCATCCGGCTTGGCTGTCGGCGCCACACAGCCGCTGCTGAGCAGCACGCCAGCCAACAGGGGGGAAAAGATCATATGCCGGTTCATAACCACTACCTCGCGGCGTTCACAACAAAGTCAAAAGGATCAGAGGTTCTGCGTCACGAAGGAAAGCATCTGATCGGCGGTGGAAATCACCTTGGAGTTCATTTCATAGGCGCGCTGGGTGGTGATCATGTTGACCAGCTCTTCCACCACGCTGACGTTGGAGTTCTCCAGGGTGTTCTGCAGCGTGGTGCCCAAACCGTTGAGGCCCGGGTTGCCGACCTGTGGAGCACCGCTTGAGCCAGTCTCGAGGAACAGGTTGTTGCCGATCGCCTCAAGGCCTGCCGGGTTGACGAAGTCAGCCAGCTGGATGTTGCCAATCACCTGCGCCTGCGCGTTACCTGCGGTTGTCACCGATACGGTCCCGTCTTCACCAACGGTGAAGGTGCGTACTTCTGCCGGGAGAACGATGGCCGGCTCCAGAGCGAACCCCTGGGAGGTGACGATCTGGCCGTCGGAATTCAGATGGAAGCTACCGTCACGGGTATAGGAAACGGTGCCATCGGGCTGCAGGATCTGGAAGAAACCACGGCCATTGACGGCAAGGTCGAGCGGCTGCTCAGTAGTCTGCAAACTGCCGGCGGTGAAGATTTTCTGCGTTCCCACAACACGGACACCGGTCCCCAACTGCAGGCCTGAAGGTAGCTCGCTGTCCTGGCTAGTCTGACCACCCGGCTGACGGCGGATTTGGTAAAGCAAATCCTCGAACTCGGCACGATCACGCTTGAAGCCCGTGGTCGCGACGTTGGCCAGGTTGTTGGAAATGGTGGTCAGGTTCATGTCCTGGGCGGACAAACCGGTCTTGCTGACCCACAGTGCCGGAAGCATATCGTTTCTCCTCGAGCGCCGTTTTTACGACGCTGCGTGCTGGTAATTAGCTAATCTGCAAAACCCGCGCCATCGCTGACGAGTTGTCTTCGGCGGTACGCATCATCTTTACCGACAGCTCGAACTGACGGGACAGGGAAAGGATTGCGGTCATCTCCTCGACGGCATTGACGTTGCTCGCCTCGAGAAAGCCGGAAGTCACCTGAACCGTAGCGTCGGCCTCGACCTCGGGCTGCCCCTTGACCCGGATCAGGCCATCGGTACCCTTCTCCATGCTTTTCGGATCAGGGTTGACCAGTTTGATGCGGTCTACTTCGGCCAGCACATTGGGATTTTCACCAAGGGCACGAATACTGATGGTGCCGTCCTGGCCGATTTCCACCTTTTGCTCTGGCGGCACGGCAATTGGCCCGGCATTGCCCATCACCGGCAAACCGTTGCCGGTGCGCAACATACCCAGCGCGTCGATATTCAGGCTGGCAGTACGCACATAGGCTTCGCTGCCATCAGGCGCCTGCACCGCAATCCAGCCCTTACCACCAACGGCGACATCAAGGTCGCGGCCGGTTTCCTGCAGTGAACCGGGGCGAAAGTCTGTGGCTGGCCGCTCGCTCATGGCGAACACTCGCGCCGGATAGCTTTCACCGAACAGAGGCATGGAGCGCGCCTGCTCGAAATCGCGACGAAACCCCGAGGTGGAAACGTTCGCCAGGTTGTTGGCGTGGGCGCGCAGACCCATTGTGTTGTTCTGCGCTCCGGTCATGGAGACGTACAGCATCTTGTCCATGGTAACTCTCCGAGTGGGCGACGTGCCCTTGGCTCTTTGCAAGCAAAAAAGCAAGCGCTGTGCCAACTTCGAAAAATAACCTCAAAACACTGATTTAAAAGGAATTTAAAAGAGAAAGATGCAAATGGAGACAGGCCGGCGGCGAGGTTTTGCCGGCCCTGGAACGGCAAAGCGGCAAGCCTGGCTTGCCGCTTTATCTCACCTTGGAATCATCAACGAAGGTTGATGATGGTCTGAGTGATTGCACTCTCGGTTTCGATGGTCTTGGCGTTGGCCTGGTAGTTACGCTGAGCCACGATCAGATTAACCAGTTGATCGGACAGCTCAACGTTTGAGTCTTCCAGCGCGCCGGCCTGCAGAGCACCCAAGGTGCTGCTGCGCGGCGTACCGATCACCGGCTCGCCTGATTCGAACGACTGCACCCAAGCGGTCTTGCCCACGGGGCTCAAACCCTGCACATTGGCGAAGTTGGCCAGTAGAACCTGCCCCTGTACCTTGGACTGACCATTGGTGTAACGGGCGAAGATAATGCCGGTATCGTCGACCTCGATCCCGGCAAGCTGACCTGTGGTGTAACCGTCCTGACTGACCGCATTGACACCGAAGGACGCGGCGTACTGCGTCGAGCCACGCATGTCGAAGGTGAAAGCCTCGCTATCGGCCCCATTGGCCACCATGGTTCCCGGGTTGACCGGGTCCTTCTCGGCCGGCACCCAGTCGGCCTCAGCCAGGGCAAAGATGCCATTGGGCGTACCGGTTGGAATGGCGGGAGCATCCAGAGCCGGGTTGGGCGGCGTACTGGCTAGAGGGGTCAGCGCCGGATCTGCCAGTTGGCCAGCTGCATCGTAGTTCACTGCATAGCTGAAGGGCTGAGTGCTGCTCGGGTCCCGCGGATTGACGCCGTCGATCAGTACATGCATGACCCAGCCATTGTTGGCCGGCGCTTCATTCTTGACGAAGTACTGGCTCATAACGTGGGCATTGCCTTGCGAGTCATAGATGTTGGTCGATGTGGACCAGTTGAAAGACTTCGAATCGCTCGGATCGAAGGTTGGCGCCGCCATGGTTCCGGCATTGGCTGGACGCACGGCATTTGAGTTCAGGTTGATCCGCTGAGTGACAGTAGTGGTGGCCTTGGGCTCCTGCTGACCAGCACTGACGCGCAGATCGGACTGCACCGGCAAGATGTTGCCGCTATCGTCAGCGGCGTAACCCTGAAGGCGATAGCCGAAGTTATTGACGATGTAGCCATCACGGTCAGTACCGAAGTAACCGGAACGGGTATAGCTCATCTCACCATTGTTGCTGGTCATGAAGAAGCCGTTTCCGTTGATCGCCATGTCCAGCGCATTCTGCGTGTAATTGATATTGCCCTGATTGAACAGCTGAGCGACGTCAGCCAGCAGCACACCACTGCCCTGCGGGTTCTTGCCGGTTCCGAGCATCGACGAAGCGTAAAGATCGGCGAATTCGGCGCGCGATTGCTTGAAGCCCGCTGTGCCGGCATTGGCGATGTTGTTGCCAGTGACATTGAGGTCGCTGGTCGCCGCACGCAGACCACTGAGACCGATATTGAACGACATGGAAGACTCCTTTGCCGGACCGACCGGCGTCAATAATTACTGGCCGATGACCTGCACTTGAGAAAGCGGAACACTGCCCAGACCGGCAAGATTGAGCATCAGCTCATTGCCGCCCAGGGTGACGCTGTCGACGTTGGCCGGAAGCAAGGTGTAGAGCCCCTTGGTTTCGCTGCCGTAGGTCGCCTGCGCTTCGAATTTGTAGGTACCTGGCGGCGCAACGTTTCCACTGGAGTCCTTGCCATCCCAAATGAAGCTGACATTGCCGGCAGCTTGCTCCCCCAGGTTGATACGAGTAACCAGCGACCCAGAGTTGTCGTAGACATTGACGTAAACGTTGCTACTGCTCACAGGCAGTACAGTGCTGGCCTTGAGGCTTTCGCTGGTATCAACCACCGCTTTTTCGCTCGGGACGATCACCTTGCGCCCAACCAGGGAAGAGGCTTGTAGCGCCTGCGAAGACTGGAAGCTGGAAAGCATGGATCCCATGCTGGTGTTTAGCTTCTCGATACCCTCGACCTGGCTGAACTGGGCCAGCTGGGCGATGAACTCACCGTTGCCCTGCGGCTCCAGCGGGTTCTGGTTGTTCAACTGTGCCACCAGCAGGTTAAGGAACTCGTTCTTACCAAGATCCTTGTTCTGCTTGGTGTCTTGCTTGATCTGGTATTGATCCAATACCGAACTTGTGCCGCTTACTGTGCTCATCCCTAGTCTCCTCGATACCTTACTGACCCAGGGTCAGCACACGCTGCAGCATCTGTTTGGCGGTGTTCATCATTTCCACGTTGGTCTGGAAGGCACGACTGGCAGAGATCATGTCGGCCATTTCCTCGACCACGTTGACATTCGGGTAGTAGACGTAACCGTCGGCGTTAGCCATCGGATGATCCGGCTCGTAACGCGGCATCAGGCTGCTCTGATCCTCGATCACGCCCAGCACCTGAACGCCACGACCGGCCTCGTCCTGCTCGGCGAACAGCGAACCACGATCACCGCCCTGCGCCTGCTGGAACACGGTGGCAAAGACCGGATGACGTGCGCGGTAAGTCTGATCCAGGCTCGAGGACACAGTCTCGGCGTTGGCGATGTTGCTGGAGATGGTGTTCAGGCGAGTGCTCTGGGCACTCATCCCGGTTCCGGCGATATTGAAGACACTGGCAAGGGACATGGTCGCGCTCCTTATTCGCCGCGCAGGGCGCTAGTCAGCCCTTTGAATTTGCTATTGAGGAAGGTGAAGCTGGCCTGGAACTGCACAGCATTCTCGGCGTAGTTCGCCTGTTCGATCTGCAGGTCGACGGTGTTCTGATCCAGCGAGGCATGAAACGGCGTGCGATAAGGCAGCTCAGCCTCACCGCTATTCACGCCGTCTGCCGGGATATGGCGACTGTCGGTACGGTTCAGGGCGACACCGCCGCGCTGCATGCGACTGTTCTGTTCGGCCAGCACGCTGGCGAAGTCCAGGTCGCGCGCCTTGTAGTTCGGCGTATCAGCGTTGGCGATGTTATTGGACAGCACCTCGGCGCGCTGGGCGCGGAAACCGAGGGCCTGTTCATGGATGCCGAGTGCTCTGCCGAAGTTGATGCTCATGTTCCGAACCTTTGCGCTGAGGCGATGTGGTCACTGTCGCAAGTTATTCAGCAAAGGCTGTGCCAATTTATTTATCCCAATAAAATCAACATATTAAGAGCATGCAATGCGATAAAAAGCGGCAAAGCGGCAAAGCATTACCGCCTACGGGCAAGCAAGCGGCAAAGCCAATCGGACAGATTGCCGCCCCGCCAAACCGAAGGGTGCCGGCCCTTAAGCAACACGCCAAACGGCTGGTGTACACAGCGCCCTACCGCTTTCAGAACCCAGAAACGCAAACGGGAGGCCATATGGCCTCCCGTTGCTGATTGCGAACGCGCCTAGCACTACTTCGCCTTGTAGATGATCCCGGGGCTGCACTGCACCATCTGGTATTTGTCCGGCAGGCCGTTGAGCGCCTCGGAAGCGCCAAGGAACAGGTAGCCACCCGGCTTCAGTGTGGCATGGATGCGCGTAAGAATGTCCTTCTTCACCTCAGCCGAGAAATAGATGAGGACATTGCGGCAGAACACGATGTCGAACTTGCCCAACGCCGCATAGCTGTCCAGCAGATTGAGCGGGCGAAACTCAACACGACTCTTGACCGGCGCTTTGACCTGCCAGCGTCCCGGCCCCTTGGGGTCGAAGTAACGCTGCAGGCGCTCCTGAGAAAGGCCGCGCCCCATGGCAAGGCTGTCGTACTCGCCGGACTTGCAGTTGGCCAGCATCGAAGGCGAAAGATCGGTGGCAACGATCTGCACGCCAGCCTTGAGCTGACCGAGATTACTGCGTTCGAACTCATCGATGGACATCGACAGCGAGTACGGCTCCTGGCCGGAAGAGCAGGCCGCGGACCATATGCGCAGGCGCTGGGCCGGATAGGCCTTGATCAGCTCAGGCAGCACACGGTTCTTGAGCACCTCGAAGGGGTAGGTGTCGCGAAACCACAAGGTCTCGTTGGTGGTCATGGCATCCACCACCTGCTCGCGCAGACCCCCACGCGGCTGGCTTTGCATGCGCTGCACCAGCTCGCCCAGGGTTTTGATGCCGTTCTGTTCCATCAGCTTGTTCAGACGGCTGGAAACCAGGTACTGCTTGTTGCTGCCAAGCAGAATACCGCAGGCCTTTTCCAGGAAAGTCCGGAACTGCTCAAAATCCAAATTACCTGAAGACACTAGTGCCGCCTCACCTACCATTACATTCGCTGAAGGTTGCCCCTTCAGCCCCCATCCGATACACGAATGCGATCGACAACACGCGCCGCCAGATCATCCGGCTTGAATTTGGCCAGGAAGTCGTCAGCCCCGACCTTCTTCACCATCGCCTGGTTGAATACACCAGAAAGTGAAGTATGCAGGAGGATATGCAGCTTCTGCATGCGCGGATCGCTACGAATCTCAGTCGTCAGTGTATATCCGTCCATCTCGGGCATCTCGATATCGGAAATCAGCATCAACAGTTCCTTGTCGGGGAAGCGCCCCTCGTCTGCCATTTTCTTCAGATAATTGAGTGCCTCACGGCCATCATTCAGCGCGGTCACCTCGACTCCTACGGTTTGCAGGCAGCGCGAAACCTGCTTACGCGCCACCGAAGAGTCATCGACGATCAACACATGTTTGGTCACCGCCTGACTCTGCACCTGATCATCGATGACGCCGGCAGAGATCACTTCGGAGGTCGGCGCAACCTCGGCAAGAATCTTCTCGACATCGATGATCTCGACCAGTTGCTGATCGAGCCGCGTAACAGCGGTCAGGTAGTGATCGCGCCCGGTGCCCTTGGGTGGCGGATGGATCTCTTCCCAGTTCATGTTGACGATACGTTCCACCGAGCGCACCAGAAACCCCTGAACCTTGGTGTTGTACTCGGTAATGATGACGAAGCTGGTCTTGAGGTCTTCCAGCGGTGCCCGTCCGGTGGCGATGGAAAGGTCAAGAATGGGGATGGTGCCGCCACGAATGTTGGCCACCCCCCGCACCACCCGGCTGGATTTGGGCATGATGGTGAGATTGGGGCACTGCAGCACCTCCTTCACCTTGAATACGTTGATGCCGTAAAGCTGTGGGCCTTCCAGGCGGAACAACAACAACTCCAAACGGTTCTGCCCTACCAGCTGCGTGCGCTGGTTAACCGAATCCATCAACCCGGCCATGCCCGGACTCCTTATCGTATTGGTAACGCCTGCCTCTAGCAGCCTAGCAGGCGGCACGGGGCTTGCTTTACATCATTCATGAAGCCTAGAACGTCATCATTCCGTCAGCTACTGGCAAAGTGCCTTGCCCCTTTGTCCGTTTTACTCGCTTTGCCGACACTCGGCTACAGCGCTACTGCGGCTGCGACTTTCACCAGTACCGAGCAACTTATCGGCGCTACCGAGTCCTTTCTTGAGCAGACAACCACTGAATATCTACAGCGTAGCGAAATTCAGGGCCGCCATGAGGTTCGCGTCAATCGTCTCGACCCTCGGTTACGTCTGCCCCTGTGTGACCAACCGCTGACCACCACCCTGGAAAGCCCGGCGCAGCCACTGGGACGTGTGACCACGCGCGTGCGCTGCGACGGCAGCGCACCTTGGACGGTCTTCGTGCCGGCTGAAATACGCTTGTATCGCCCAGTCGTCGTATTGACCCGCCCTCTTAAGCGTATGAGCGTCGTCAAGGCTTCGGATCTGAGCATGATGGAACGGGACGTCGGGCCACTGGGTCAAAACTTCCTGACAGACCCGACGCAAGCAATCGGCAAAAAATTGACGCGACAGCTAGGTGGAGATCAGGTTCTGGCTCCCAGCCATCTGCAGACCGCGGAAGTTATACGTCGTGGCGATCAGGTCGTCATCAGCGCGCGGGGCACCACAGTGAACGTACGAATGCCGGGCGAAGCCCTGACGGATGGCGCTCCGGGTGAACAGATCAATGTTCGCAACTTGCGTTCGCAACGAGTGGTCAGGGCCCGCGTTGTCGGTCCTGGCCAAGTGGAAGTAGCCATGTAGGCATGTTTCTTGTAGCGCAAAGGTCTGGCGATTTTCTACACTGTTGAGCGACGCAGTGAAATTAGTCCTAAAGTTTTCCGGGCAGCGGCCGAAAAGCATGGCAAGCGTCCACCATATCGTCCGAGGTTCTGCATCATGGTCATCGACTTCAACCGGCTGAACAATGCCAACACGCCCGCCAATGCGGGGCGTACCGGCGCGACTCAGGCTGGCAATCGCAGTGAGTCGGCACAGCCGAACAAGGCGCCTGTCACCGGTACCGATGAACAAAGCAACGCCAAAAGCGGCGAATCCGTGCAACTGAGCCGCGAGGCACAACAGTTGCAAACAATCGGCGAGAAGCTGCGTGATCAGCCTATCGTCAACAAGGAGCGTGTGGCCCAGCTGAAACAGGCCATCGCTGACGGTAGCTATCAGGTCGACAGCAAACGCGTCGCCCAGAAACTGCTCGACTTCGAATCCCAGCGCTAGTCCCAGGGCTGCGCTGGGGGTGTTGGACGCCCGACCCCCAAGAGCCCGCCATGCACGACACAGCCCTGCTTGACCTGTTCACCTCCGATATCGGCACTGCCGAGCAACTGCTTGAGCTGATCGATAACGAATTCCAGGCACTTACCGAACGCGATCTACCTCGCCTCGATAGTCTGCTCAACGAAAAGCAACCTCTGCTTGCCCTGCTCCAACAGCATGGCACCGAGCGCAGCCGCCTACTGCAAGATGCTGGGCTGAACGCTGACCGTGAGGGCCTGACAGCATTGGCAGCAAGTCTTCCGCAGGCGATCAGTTGCTCGCTCGCAGCGAGGAACTGTCCACTTTGCTACAGCGCTGCCAGGAAGCCAATCTGCGCAACGGCCGTTTGATCCGCGCCAACCAGGCCTCGGTTGGTAGTGTCCTCGGCATCCTCCGTGGCGGTGAGACCCCTGGGCTCTATGACAGCCGCGGCAGTGCCGCTAGAATCGCGCAGCAAAGGCCGCTCAGCCAGGCCTGAGCCCCTCATCATAAAAAGCACGGGGACATGCAGGCACTTCGCCAGTATGCTGGTGCCGTTGTAGTCCATGACTCGGAGAGTTCCGAACTGTGTCCAGCGCGTTCAACGACGAGAGCGGTCCTCAACCGCCCAAGGTGCTCAAGACATCCGTCGAGATCATTGCCACCCTGCGTCAACTGCAGCAAAACCACGACCCTTTGGTTATCCAGTTCAAGGACCGTGCTCAGCGTTTTCAGAGTTACCTTGTCGAAATTGACAAGGACCGTGCACGCATCGCTCTGGATGAAATCATCCCCACCGACGGTGAGCGTTTTCTCAAGCAGGGCGAGACGTTCAACGTCGAGGCCTTTCGCGATGGCGTGCGCGTGGCGTGGACCTGTGACCATGATGTGCAACTTGGCGAACTCGATGGCGCCCCCTGCTACTGGGCCCCTCTTCCCACCGAAGCAATCTATCACCAGCGCCGCAGTGCCTTTCGCGCACAGTTAAAGTTGAGCGATCTGGTCAAGGTGGTTCTCAATGGCGACAAGCTGCGTGAACCGCTACCCGGCCACTTGCTGGATATCTCGGCCAGCGGCTGCAAGCTGCGTTTTGCCGGCGACCTCACCCAACAGTTGAGTGGGGGCCAGGTACACGAGCGTCTCACAGCTTACCTGCCCTTCGGCGATCTGACCTGCGCGGTGGAAATACGCCATGTGCAATACGAGGACAAGGTCGACATGACCTTCGTCGGCGCTCGCTTCCATCGCATCAGTGGCCTGGAGCAACGCCAGGTTGAGCGCTTCGTCTATCAGCTCCAGCGCGAGGCACGCCGCACCGAAAGCGACGCCCCCTTCTAGGCCTAGCTTGCAGACTGGCCTTACTGGGCTGCCTGCATCTTCTCCTGGCCCTCAGCTGCCGCGGCCGCAGCGGGCTCCTGCATCTGCTCCTGTACGGTCTGCTCGTCCACTCGCGGATCAAGCGCAGCGACCAATGGCGAACTGGTGACGTTGCCGGGCATGGCCATATGCTGCAGCGGCGCATCATCGACCTGATGCAGATGCGTCACCACTTCAGGGCGGATGCGCCAGATCAGGATGAGCGCGCAGACGCAGACGAACACGTACAGCATATTGGCCCCGTAGAAACGCATCAGCACGCCCGTCAGCAAGGGGCCGATACAGGCGCCAACGCCGAAGGTGACCAGCAGCATGGCCGTGAGCGACACGCGCCGCTCCGGCTCCACATGGTCGTTGGCCAGGGCCACCGCCAGCGGATAGAGGCTGAACTGCATAAGGCTGACCAGAAAACCGATGCAGATCAGCAGGCCGAGAAAGCTCTCCTGCAGCACCGCAAGAGGCAGGGCCGCCAGCAGCAACAGCACCGCGCAACCGCGAATCAGACGCACGCGATCATGGCGATCCGACAACCAGCCCAGAGGCCACTGCACCAGCAAGCCGGCCAGAATACAGCTACCCATGAACAGGCCCACCTCCTCCGTGGAAAGGCCCATGCGCGTGGCATACAGGGGTGCCAGACCATAGAACGAGCCGATGAGCAGACCGGCAACCGAAATAGTAGTCAGCGATAGCGGCACCCGACTGAGGAAGAAACGCAACTCCAATGGCGCGGGATGTAAAGGAGCAGGGTGCAGGCGGCGAGTCAGCGCCACTGGCACCAGGCACAGAGCGAAACATAAGGCGACCAGCATCAGCAGCTCCAACCCCAGCGTGGGATGAACCACCAAGGCCAACTGCCCGAGAATCAGCCCCAGATAGGAGGCTGCCATGTAGCCACTGAATACCAGGCCGCGCTGCCTGGCCTCAGCCTGCTCGTTTAGCCAGCTCTCGATCACCATGTACTGGCACATCATGCCCAGGCCCACCAGCATGCGCAGGAACAACCAGAACGGCAGCCACTCCACCAGGCCGTGGCCCAGCACTGCCGCGGTAACCACCCCGGCGCAAGCCACATAGGCACGGATATGGCCCACTCGACCGATCAGGCGATGACCCAACTTGCCACCCAGCACCAGGCCAAAATAGTTGGCCGCCATCAGTGCACCGACCCACAGACCGTCCACTGTATCGGCCAGGCGCAGCGCCAGGTAGGTACTGAGCAGACCGGAGCCGAGCAACATCAGCAGGGTGGCGAAGTACAGCGAGCGGAATGACTTCCAGATCAATCGCATTGGCGGGTAAAGCTCCTCGTACGCAGTGTCGATAAACGGCGTCAGGCCTGGCCAGCCAGAATAGGACGCTCCTGGACGTTATGTCATCGCAGCGCGGTTAAATTCCATGCTCGTGCCTACGATGTAACTTTCGATGAATTCTGCAGCGAACAGTTCGACAGCATATCGCCGTGGTTTCGTCGCTCGCGGGCGGCATATAGGTTATGCGCTCATCGCTCGAGCACTTCGCCCTATACCCCACCCTACCTACCGCTACGCAGAGCTCTGCAGGGGCCGGACTCGAACTCTGAGGCTTGCAAGCAGGCAAAGCTTATCGAGATGCGACACCGGATTGCACCCTGTCGCCCTGATGCCCATCCATATCACGACGCCTGGCGAGCCTGTGCTAGAGTCGCGCGCTATTTTTCGGCGGGCCTTCTGCAGGCCTTGCTGAGAAGCCTCTCGAACCAGGCACGACGCCATTCGCAACGCGCCCAGCAACCAGAGAACCACGCGATGTCCCAAGCCATGCACCCTGCCCTGCAGTTCCTCAACCGTATCAGTCTGGTGACGCAGATCATCATCGGTCTGCTCGCAGGTATCGCCCTCGCCGTCGTCGCCCCGCAGGCAGCCCTGTCCGTAGGCTTCATCGGTGACGTGTTCGTCTCTGCGCTCAAGGCGGTCGCTCCGGTCCTGGTGTTCATTCTGGTGATGTCATCCATCGCCAATCATCAGCACGGCCAGCAGACCCACATCCGCCCGATTCTGCTGATGTACCTGATCGGCACTTTCAGCGCCGCACTGGTAGCAGTCGTTGCCAGCTTCGCCTTTCCGTCATCGCTGGTACTGAGCAGCCAGGTTGCCGAGCTCACGCCGCCTGGGGGTATCGGTGAGGTCCTGAAGACGCTGCTGATGAACGTGGTCGACAACCCGGTCAACGCGCTGCTGCGCGGCAACTTCATTGGCATCCTGGCGTGGGCCATCGGCCTCGGTTTCGCCTTCCGCCATGCCAGCGCCGGCAGCAAGCAGTTGCTGGGCGACCTGTCCAACGGGGTCACCGCCATCGTCAAGTTGGTGATTCGCCTGGCGCCGCTGGGTATCTTCGGCCTGGTCGCCGCGACCCTGGCCGAATCCGGTTTCGACGCATTGCTCGGTTACCTGCATCTGCTGGTAGTGCTGGTCGGCTGCATGCTGCTGGTGGCGCTGATCATCAACCCCGCACTGGTCTACTGGAAGATCCGCCGCAACCCTTACTCCCTGGTGTTCACCTGCCTGCGTGAAAGCGGCATCACCGCCTTCTTCACTCGTAGCTCGGCCGCCAACATCCCAGTCAACCTGCAACTGTGCCAGCGCCTGGGCCTGCACGAGGAAACCTACTCGGTGTCCATCCCGCTCGGCGCCACCATCAACATGGCTGGTGCGGCGATCACCATCACCGTTCTGACCATGGCCGCAGTGCACACTCTGGGCATCGCTGTCGATCTGCCCACCGCCCTGCTGCTGAGCGTCCTGGCCTCGATCAGTGCCTGCGGCGCCTCGGGCGTGGCCGGTGGCTCGCTGCTGCTGATTCCCTTGGCTTGCAGCCTGTTCGGCATTCCCAACGAAGTGGCCATGCAGATCGTCGCTATCGGTTTCATCATCGGCATCGTTCAGGACTCGGCGGAGACCGCGCTGAACTCCTCCACCGACGCCCTGTTCACTGCAGCTGCCTGCATGGCAGAAGAACAGCGCAAGGCCTGATGCCAACGACAGAGGGCTTGCACGTGCAAGCCTTCTGTCCTCCAAGCGATGCCATCCAACATCAACGGAAAATTGATAACGATTAGCGTTTGAATTAGATTGACGCCCCTCGCACCCCACAGCGGACGGCTTCATGTTCGAATTGCAAAGCGTCAGTTTCAGCATTCCTGAACGCACCCTGCTGCATCCCCTGGACCTGCGCATCGATGCCGGCCGTATGGTCGGCCTGATCGGCCACAACGGCTCCGGCAAGTCCACTCTGATCAAATTGCTCGCCCGCCAGCAGTCGCCCAGCGGTGGCCAGATCCTGCTCGACGGCAAACCGTTGCCGGCGTGGGGTCAGCGCGATTTCGCCCGTCAGGTAGCCTATCTGCCGCAGCAGTTGCCCCAGACCGAGGGTCTTACCGTACGCGAGCTGGTGGGCTTTGGCCGCTATCCCTGGCATGGCGCCCTTGGCCGTCTGGGCAGTGAAGACCGCGCGCACATCGAGCGCGCCTTGGACCTGACCGACACTGGCATGTTTGCCGATCGTCTGGTCGATCATCTGTCCGGTGGCGAGCGCCAGCGTGTCTGGCTGGCCATGCTGCTGGCACAGAACACCCGCTACCTGCTGCTCGACGAACCCACCTCTGCGCTGGATATCGCCCACCAGGTGGAAGTCCTGTCGCGTGTCAGCGATCTCAGCCGTGAGCTGGGCCTGGGCGTACTGGTGGTGCTGCATGACATCAATATGGCCGCGCGCTACTGCGACGAACTGCTGGCCTTGCACAGCGGGCATCTGCTGGCTCAGGGCAGCCCAGCCGAGTTGATGCACGGCGAGACTCTGGAGCGCATCTACGGCGTGCCGATGGGGGTGATGGCCAATCCAGCGGACGGATCACCAATCAGTTATCTGCAATGAGCGCACTTACCCGCTGGTGACGAATGCAAAGGCCCGAACTCCTCAGCATACGGGCCACTGCACAGTAGTCGTATCGAATCGGACGGCGAGCTGCATTAAAGCAATGGGGCACGGGTTAATGCTTGGCGCCCTCAGCCTTGTTATCGAGCGCCCTGCCATAGCTCAACCACAGCAGCGGCTGATCCTCCGCCGTGGGCTACCCCTCAATCGCCCCATTGCCTTAGACGTGTACGGCAATGTCTCATGGCATTGACTACATGTTTTTCCACCATGCTATGGGAAATCCCCATACGCTCGGCGATCTCGACGTAGTGAACAGCCCTCCAGCTTGCGCAACAAAAACGCTTGGCGACAGGCCGGTGGCAGTTCATCCAATGCGCGTCTCAACAGGCCTAGCTGCTGCGCGTGGCTGGCCTGACTTTGAGGGTCGCAATCGTCAATGCGCTTTTCCTGATCCAGGCACTCAAGTGGTTCTTCAGTTCGTATCCGCGCACGTCGGTATTGGTCGATGCTCAAATTGATGGCGGTGCGAAAGAGAAAGGCACGCGGCTGTTCGATGGCATCCATGGTCTTGTGCTCAAGGAGCCGTAGGAAACTTTCCTGAGCCAGGTCCGCGGCAGTCTGGCGATCACCTAATCTACGGCTAAGGTAGCGAATCAGTTCCTGATAATGCTGGATCACGATACTCTCTGGTCCCTGGCGGAACCGCCCCGCGCAGGTTCCGAATGCGTCCCCGCAAGAGACGCCTGCTGACAGCCTGAGCCAGCGCTACTTATAATCACTCGCATTTCGAACAAAAGAAAGCACGCAAATGCCTGGGGCTTGCGAATGACCGAGCAACAATCAGTCGCCGAAGATGATCGCCTCAGCGCAGAGGCCGCGTACTGGTGCGCGCGCCTGCATGACGAGGGCTGCAGCGCCGAAGATCGCGCGGCCTTCGCGCGCTGGATAGCGGCGCACCCCAGCCATCAGCAGGAATACGACGCCATGCTGATGATCTGGCAACTGGCAGATCAACTACGCCCGGCCCACGCCCCCACGCCTCGGCACGCGCCAGCCCGCCCCCGCCGCCAACGCGGCCCATGGCGCGCAGCCAGAATAGCCACTGCCGCCATGCTGGGTGCGGTAACCATCTGGTTTGGCGGCTGGTCGGTGGGCATGCTGCCGGCTCAGGCCGGCTACTATGCGGCGCAGAGCCTCCCACGCGAGGTCATCCTGGCAGATGGCTCCCGTGTGCAACTCAATAGCCATAGCCGGCTGGTCTTCGCCAGCTTCCGCGACCGGCGCAGCGCCTGGCTCGCCAGCGGCGGAGAAGGCTATTTCGAAGTCACCCATGACAGCGAACACCCCTTCAGTGTGCTGACCGACAATGGCAGGGTGCGCGTGACCGGCACCCGCTTCAATGTCTGGACCGATCAGCACCAAATGCTTGTCAGCCTGCTTGAAGGCGCTGTGCTGGTGAGCCCACCGGAGAGCGCTCAGGGCGATCAGGCGCAGCTTTTTCCAGGGATGCAGGCGAGCTACCGTCAGGGTGCCAGCCAGATCGACGTACAACAGGCTACTACCACCAGCGCAATCGCCTGGCTCGAAGGCAAGTTGGTGCTGGATGATCTGACGCTGAGTGCCGCTCTGCCGCTGATCAACCGCTATCTTGAGCACCCCGTGCACCTGGGTGACGCGGCCAGCGGCAATCTGCGCGTCGGAGGCATTTATCGCACCGACGATTTGCAGGCCCTGGTCGAATCACTGCCGACTGTGCTGCCTATAGAGCTGCAGCGTAACGGCGACGGCGGCTTCGTACTGAAGAGCCGCTATGCCTCGCTCTAGCTGCTCACCGAAACGGATGACGCCGTGACCTAAAGTGCACCTACGCATCCCTCATGCCCTTCGCGGTGATTTCCTCGCAAACATTTTTCCTTAGTTTTTTCTCGCCTTATCCGTCTTAACAGGAACGATTCGGGTTTGCAGTCATTTCGATTGCAACCGCGTCGCCCCGTTTTCCGGCGCAGCCCTGCGCCGAGCCTCAGGACTGGATGATGCAGACACCTCCAAAAAGTACGATCCGCGAACTCTTCCGGCTGTTACGCCCGTTCGCCCCACAACTCGCCGCCGCCACCCTGCTGGGCATTCTTGGCGGCGCCAGCATCACGGCGCTGCTGGCCACCATCAACTACAGTCTGCATTCCGACGAAGGCATGCAGAGCGCCCTGCTGCTGGGTTTCGCGGGCTTGTGCCTCCTGGCGTTGGTCGGCTCGATCATCTCCGACATCGGCACCAATTATGTCGGCCAACACGTCATCGCCAGGCTGCGCAAGGATCTGGGCAGCAAGATCATCTCGGCACCGATCGACCAGATCGAGCGCTACCGCAGCCACCGCCTGATCCCGGTGCTGACCCACGACATCGACACCATCAGCGACTTCGCCTTTGCCTTCGCGCCACTGGCGGTATCACTGACCGTCACCCTAGGCTGCCTGGGCTATCTGGCTTCACTCTCGCTGCCCATGTTCCTCACCACCGCCCTGGCGATCGTCATCGGCAGCGCCATCCAGTACGTGGCGCGCAGCAAGGGCATCCGCGGCTTCTTCCAGGCCCGTGACGCCGAGGACGACCTGCAGAAGCACTACCGCGCCATGGCCGAAGGCGCCAAGGAACTGCGCATCAGCCGTCCACGCCGTTTCCAGCACTACAGCGAGCGCCTGCAGGGCACAGCCGAACGCATCTGCGACATCCAGATCCGCTCGATCAACCTGTTCGTGATCGCCAAGGGTTTCGGCTCGACCCTGTTCTTCATCGTCATCGGCGTGGCCCTGGCCTACCAGAGCTTCTGGCCGAGCACCGACAAGGCGACACTGAGCGGTTTCATCCTGGTGCTGTTGTACATGAAGGGCCCACTGGAGCATCTGGTCGGCCAGTTGCCTATCGTCAGCCGTGCCCAGGTAGCCTTCCGCCGCATTGCCGAGCTGTCACAGCGCTTCTCTTCGCCGGAACCCAACCTGCTGCTGCGCGACGACGGCCGTAGCGCGCCGCCGATGCAAGGCATCGAGCTGCGCGGCCTGCACTACCGCTACCCCACTGAAGACGGCGGCGAAGGCTTTGGCGTCGGCCCAGTGGATTTGCATATCCGCCCCGGCGAGATTCTCTTCATCGCGGGCGAAAACGGCTGCGGCAAGACCACACTGATCAAGCTGCTACTGGGCCTCTACGCGCCCAAAGGCGGCACACTGCTGCTCAACGGCGAGCCTGTGACGGACATCAATCGTGACGACTACCGTCAACTGTTCACCACCATCTTCGCCGACGACTTCCTGTTCGAGGATCTGCTCAAGGGCAGCCAGGACATACCGGCCGAAGCCAACCGCTACCTGGAACGTCTGGAGATCGCTCACAAGGTCAGCCTGGATGACCACAACTACTCGACCACCGACCTTTCCACTGGCCAGCGCAAACGCCTGGCGCTGGTTCAGGCCTGGCTGGAGAAGCGCCCGGTGCTGGTGTTCGACGAATGGGCTGCCGATCAGGATCCCGAGTTCCGCCGCATCTTCTATACCGAGCTGCTGCCAGAGCTTCGGGCTCAGGGCCGCACCTTGATCGTGATCTCCCACGACGACCGCTACTTCCACGTGGCCGACCGCCTGCTGCAAATGGCCTCCGGGCGAATCGTTTCACTGCAGGAACAGCACCGTGACGCCACGGAACCTGCCATGGCCAAGGCCCCTGCCGGATAAGCGCGAGAAACCTATGGATTTGAAATTTCTTTTCCGGTTTCTGCTCACTCATGCGTCTTAAAGCAAATCATTCTAATTAAAACCAACACTACACAATTAATTCAGGAGTACAGCAGTGCGTTCGTCCAGTTATTCATCTCCGTCCGCAAACACGCTCAAGCCCCTGGCGCGCCTGGTTCGCGCCGCCGCGTTCGGCCTGGCTCTTGGAGCCTCCGCACCGCTTCTGGCCGAGCCTGTACGCATCGATCTACCTGCACAATCGCTGGCCTCAGCGCTGACCAGCCTAGGGGCGCAGACCGACCTGCAGATCCTGTTCAACCCGGCTCAACTCAGCCGCCTGCGCAGTAATGCCGTGGTTGGCGAAATGGAGGCCGTGCAGGCTCTGGACGCCCTGCTCGAAGCACCGGCGTGCGTTATCAACTCGACGGCAATCGCGTCAGCCTGTTCACCGGCGCGGGCGACAATGCCCTGGCCCTGCCCGAGCAGATAATCGAAGGGCGTAGCGAAGGACAGAACAGCTTCGTACCCAAAACCAGCAACAGTGCCAGCAAAACCAACACCTCGCTGCTGGAAATCCCTCAGTCGGTATCGGTGATTACCCGCGCCCAGATCGAAGCTCAAGGTGCACAGACCGTCACCGAAGCGCTGCGCTATGTGCCAGGGGTCAAGGTGGAGACTTATGGCCTCGATCCGAAAGGCTACGACTGGCTGTTCATTCGCGGCTTCAACGGCCAGAGCACCAGTGATTACCTAAACGGCCTGCGCCAGCAGACCAACGACTACGCCATGTTCCGTAGCGAGCCTTATGCGCTTGAACGCGTTGACGTACTGCGTGGACCTGCCTCGACGCTGTTCGGCCAGGTCGACGCTGGCGGCGTGATCAACCGGGTCAGCAAAAGGCCTACCGCCAACCAGATCAACGAGGTTCAGCTCACTGCCGGCAGCCATGAGCGCCGCCAGGGCCAGTTCGATGTCGGCGGCGCACTCGACGAACAGAACCAGTTTCTCTACCGCGTCGTCGGTCTGTACCGCGAAGCCAATACCCAGGTGGAGTATGACGATGGCCATGAGCTGGAAGATGATCGCCAGTACATTGCGCCGTCCTTCACCTGGGCGCCGAACGAGAACACCAGCCTGACCCTGCTCACCGATTTTCTGCGAGATCGCAACGGCGGTAGCCTGTTCGTCTACACCAAACCCAATGGTCACACCACCGATACGCTGCTGGGTGATCACAGCTTCAACCGCTTCGACCAGGATCAGTACAGCCTCGGCTACGAGTTCCGCCACCGCTTCAACGATGCGCTGGAGTTCCGCCAGAACCTGCGCTACGGCCAGGTGGATCTGACGTTCGATAACCTGCTGCCTGCATTGGTCGATACAGCGAGCGGTACAGTGCATCGCATGGCAGATCGCCGCCTGCAGCACATGGATACCTTCGCCGTAGACAACCAGTTACAGGCCGACTTCAGCACCGGATCGATCCGTCACACCCTGCTCACCGGCATCGACTACAGCTGGCAGGATGCCAATGTTAAGTTCTATCGCAACATGCCGCTGGCCGCCGGGGGACAGACCCCGCCCTTGAACGTGAACAACCCGATCTATGGGCAGCCCGTTCCAAAACCGGAGCCCGGAAACCCACTGACTCAGACTCGAGCTGATTACGACCAAACCATCGAACAACTCGGTGCCTACGTCCAGGATCAGATCCACTTCGACGATCATTGGTTGCTGACTCTGGGTGGCCGCCATGACCGCGTGCGTAACGACTTCGATAACAATATCCAGGGCGGCCAATCCATCAACCAGAAGGACGATTCCTTTACTGGCCGCGTGGGCCTGACCTACCTGACCGACTTCGGCCTAGCGCCCTATATCAGCTACGCCGAATCGTTCTCACCCAACAGTGGCGTCAGTCGCCTGGGCAACACCTTCGACCCGAGCGAGGCCAATCAATGGGAAGTGGGGGTGAAGTACCAGCCGCATGACGACCTGCTGCTGACTCTGGCTGCCTTCGATCTGATCAAGACCAATATCCTCACCGCCGAGCGTGACAGCAACGGCGTCACCACAGGCTTCAACGTTGCAGAAGGTAAGCAGCGCTCGCGTGGCATCGAGGCAGAGGCTCGCCTGAAGCTGGATGAGCACTGGGATATCCTCGGCTCGTACACCTACACCAAGGCACAGATCACCCGCAGCAACGACGGCAACCAGGGCAACCGCCCTGCAAACGTGCCGGAGCACATGGCCTCGGCCTGGGTGAACTACAACTTTACCAACGGCTCGCTGCAGGGCCTGACCCTGGGCGCCGGTGCCCGCTACGTAGGCTCGATGTACGGCAACAACGCCAATACCTTCGGCGCTGACAGCTACACCCTGTTCGATGCGTCGGCCAGCTACAAGCTGACGCCGCAGGTCACGCTGGCCGTCTACGCGCAAAACCTGCTGAACGAGGAGTACACCGCCACCTGCGACTCGGCCACCAGTTGCTATGTAGGCCTGGAACGCAACCTGATGACCAGCGTCAAGTACAGCTGGTAACCAGACGCAAAGCCCGGCACCGCCAATGGCGGTGCCGGGCTTTTGCTTGCTGAATGTTCAGGCTCCTGCGGGAGCCTTGCGCGTATCTGGAGAACGCCTTGCCAGCCTCAACCAACCGCCCCCACCGACTGCTGAAACGCCGCCAGTTGCTTCAGGCCATGGCCATCGGCGGACTGGCCATCGGCTGTGGCTTGCCACTGCACGCAGAACCGCTGCGGCGAGTGGTCGCCATCAACTGGGGGGCAGCCGAAACCCTGCTGATCCTCGGCGTGGAGCCACTGGCCATATCCGATGTCGGCTACTACCGCCGGCGTATGCCTGGATCGCCATTACCACAGACAGTGCTCGATATAGGTCCCTACTGGGAGCCCAATCTCGAATTGCTGCATCAGTTGAACCCACAACTGATCCTCAGCGACGCCCTGCCCAACAGCGTATTGCGTGCGCTCGGTGATATCGCACCGACCGAGGTGGTGAACATCTTTCCCACTGACAAGGGTGTCTGGAACAGCGCCAGCGCCTTCATGCGCCAGTTGGCCGAACGCCTGCACCTGAGTGACCGCGCCGACGTTTATCTGCAAGCCGCGGAGCAGCGCCTGGAGGTGCTGCGAACCCGTTTGGCGCTACGCCAACAGCCGGCCCTGTACATCGCCGTGCTCAACCAGGATGGCCGCCACGCCACGGTCTACGGCCAGCACAGCATGGCGCAGGACGTGCTCGAGCGGCTCGGGCTGCGCAACGCCTGGAGTGGCCCGAGCAATGCCATGGGCTTCAGCCTCACCGGTATCGAGCGCCTCAGCGAACGGCCCGATGCCCATCTGCTGTACATCGAAATTCCGACCACGTCAGCGCGCCTGCAGAGCCTGCGTCAGCCCAATGCCTTGTGGAACAACCTGCCAGCAGTACGCCGCAATCAAACTCAGGCACTGGGCAAATTTTATCCCTATGGCGGCGTGGCCTCGTTCCTCAGCCTGGCCGAGAATTGCCGACTATCTGGACAGCCCGGAGGTACAGCATGGCTGAGTCACTGAGCCTGCCCATGCGGCGCGCCCAACACAGCCTGGGCTCGGCGCTGTGCACCCTGATCATTGCCACGCTGGCAGCGCTGCTGGTGTGGCGTGGTCTCAACGGCCTGCTACCGCGCGAGCTGTGGTGGCAGGCGTTATGGTCACCGGATCTGGACAGCCCCAATCAGGTACTGCTGCATTTCAGCTTCGCGCCACGCCTGCTGGTCAGCCTGATGGTCGGCGCCGCTCTGGGTCTGGCCGGCACCCTGTTCCAGCAGATCCTGCGCAACCCGCTGGCCGAACCGGTGACCCTGGGGGTCGCCGCCGGCGCCAACCTGGCGCTGTCGGTTACCACCATCTGGGCACCGATGTTGCTGATCCATGGCCTCGAAGCCGTGACCCTGGCCGGCGCCGGGCTGGCCACCCTGGCCCTGTTCAGCTTCGCATGGGGCCGCCAGTTGTCACCACTGCGGTTCATCCTTGCCGGCATGGTGATCAGCCTCTACTGCAACGCGCTGAACGCCCTGCTGTGCTGTTCAACCACGACTACCTGATCGAACTGCTGCTGTGGCAGGCCGGCTCGATCAACCAGAGTGGCTGGGACGGCGTGCTCTACCTGGCACCACGCCTGGCCGTCGCCGCCACGCTCGCGGTGCTGCTGATACGCCCACTGGCCGCGCTCGGCCTGGAAGACCAGAGCGCAGCCAGCATCGGTGTGTCGCTACGCGCGACTCGTGGCCTCGGCCTGCTGATCGCGGTGGCGCTGAGTGCCTTCGTCACCAGCGTGGTCGGCATCATCGGCTTCATCGGGCTCGCCGCCCCAGCCATCGCGCGTATGACTGGAGCGCGCACCCTGCGCCAACGGCTGCTGTGGGCGCCTCTGCTAGGCGCCGTATTGCTGTGCCTGGTGGATCAGTGCGCGCGCGAACTGTCGCGCCTGGTCGGCGAAGTACCGGCCGGCATCCTCACTGCGGTGTTCAGCGTGCCATTGCTGCTGTGGCTGCTGGCCCGCCAGCGCAGCGGTGGTATCCAACCGCACAGAACCAGCCTGGGACAGCCCACAGCACATCCGTGGCGGCCAATCCTGCTGATTTTCGGGCTGCTGCTCGCGTTGCTGATACCCGCCGTGTTCTTGGCCAAAGGGCTGCACGGCTGGCAATGGGCCGAGCTCAGCGAACTGCACTGGCGTCTGCCACGGGTGTTCGGCGCACTGGTCGCCGGCGCCATGCTGGCCATGGCCGGACTGCTGGTGCAACGGCTGACTGGTAACCCCATGGCCAGCCCGGAAGTGCTGGGTGCCAGCTCCGGCGCGGCGTTGGGCGTACTGGTGCTGTTCCTGCTGGTGCCGCAGCCGCAGGCGCTGATGCTACCGGCAGCCAGCCTGGGCGCCCTGCTGACCCTGGCAGCTTTGCTCTGGTTCGCCTGGCGCAGCGCCTTCAGCCCGGAGCGTCTGCTGCTGACCGGGGTATGCCTGACCACCTTGATGGGCGCGCTGAGCACCCTGTTGATGGCCAGCGGCGACCCGCGCATGACCGCGCTGATGAGCTGGATGACCGGTTCGACCTATCAGGTCGATACCGCTGCCGCCACGACCGCCATGACCCTGACCGTGCTGCTGGGCGCCGCTGCGCTGCTGCTGGCACGCCCGCTCGATCTGCTCGGGCTGGGCAACGGCACGGCGGCAGCACTCGGCCTGCGCCTGCGCGCCAGCCATCTGGCCATTCTGCTGTTGGCTGCCCTGCTCACGGCCGCATCCACCCTGATGGTCGGCCCTCTGAGCTTCGTCGGTCTGATCGCACCGCATATCGCCCGCCACCTTGGCGTGCGCCGTGCGCTGCCGCAGCTGTTGCTGAGCGCGGGTGCCGGCGCGCTGATCATGCTGCTGGCCGACTGGCTGGGACGCAACCTGGCCTATCCCTGGCCGGTTTCCGCTGGGTTGCTGGCTGCCTTCATCGGCTGCCCATACTTTCTCTGGCTGATGCAGCGCGAACGTGGCGGCTAACACAGAGCTCAGGCACGAAAAACCGATAATCACTCACACAACTGGAACGCCAGGCAGATTAAAGAGTGTCTCCCAAGACATGCCCACGGAAACACGCTTGCCGCGCAGGAGATCTCATATGCCAAAGATACCTTCCACTCAGCAGTATCTGAACTTGCATGACTTATTCGCTACCCGCCGGCAGACTTTCATCAACGTAGCGGCACGTATTATCGGTTGCCGCAATCACGCTGAAGATGTAGTGCAAGACGCGTATATCAAACTCTTTAGCGCCAAGATGCTACCTAGTATTCAGTCGCAAAGTGGTTACCTGCTGCGTGTGGTGCGCAACTTGGCAATTGATCTGTATCGCCGTCAGTCCCTGGAGAAACGCCATATCCGCACCGAAGAAGAAAAATTACTTATCGCCGAACCCTGCACCTCGCTGGAAACCGACTACCAACATCGGCAGACCTTGGACATCCTTTCATCTGCCTTGACTCGAATGCCCGAACGCACCCGCTATGCATTTGAAATGTGCAGGTTATATGGATACAAACAGAAGGATGTGGCCAAACAACTGGGCGTCTCTGCCACTCAGGTAAACTACATGGTACGCGACGCGTTATTGCATTGCCGGCAGGCACTCGAACGAACAGAAAACCGAGCGCCATAAAACCGAGGCCCAGGGATTTTGCGTATTACAGATTTTCAAGTCCTCTGTGGAACAGTTAATCGACGCCCACTCACCATCAACGCACCTATCGCTGAAACCCAACTCAGCTAATGTCCCCGTCTGCAGCAGGGGGCTCGTCGAGCAGCGGACAGTTCTCGCACAGTTCCAGTTCCGGCAGCAGATAGCGAATGCAGCACACCCGCCGCTGCCGCCACGGCAACGCAGCGCCCTGCAGCTCGACATAACGCACCGGCTGATACAGCGGATTGCGCCGTCCATCAGGCTGCTGGGCGGCCTGCAAGAGGCTGAATCCGTCAGCTAGCAGCGGCGCCGGCAGGACCTTGCCCAGCGCCGTCAGAATCCACTCGAAATAATTGCCGGCGTTGCTCCACAGCACTTTCGGAGCGATCTTCACCTGCGCGGTGAACGCCTGGATCAGGGGGGGGCCAAGTGATCATGCTGGAGATGAGTGAAACGCTCGAAGGGATTGCCAGGGGCGAACGGCTCCCCCGCATCGCGCAGCTTGAAAGCCTGTGGCAAGTGCTCCCTATCAAGTACCACCTCGATGTCATCGAGGCCTAGCGGCAGGCGCCGGTTCAGCACCAACGCGGCGGCTACCACCGGCGGAATCAGGCGTACGAAATAA